>JAINUT010001816.1:0-126749 GCA_020205555.1 Panax stipuleanatus | reverse complement strand
AGTAATTGATGGTCAAACGGTCTACACACCAGTTCTTCGTTTTTAGAAACTCAAACAGGATGGTCAAGGCTTGTTTTAAGGCTTTGATCTTGGATCCAGTGACGGTTTAGGGTCTTGGAGTGCTTCATTGATGTAGTAGGTGTTAGAGTTTATGCCCTAGAGGCTAATTCTTGATGTAATGTTTAAACATTTTTTGATATTATATTTGATTGAATAATGAATTATTTTATTATGGTTTTATTTACTGCGTTATATAAATGTTAACATAATAAAGTCCTTAGAATAGTGATACAAATTATATGGCTTCAAGTATGTGACTTGAACATGAGATCATATAGTTACAATTAGTATCATTACTCTTAAATGTCCCTAGTCGAGTGTCATTGTTAATGGGACAACAATGATACATTGAGACTACTATGTGGATTGACTGATGGCCAAATCTCATTGGTCATAAATATATGAGATATTGAGTCAATGCATAGGTACATGTTAGAGACAATGTGCTGGGCAGACCCACCATGAGAATTCTACGTGGAGGCATTATGCAAAGTGTCATAAGCAATTCTCATAGTGACAATGATGTAATGATCCTCCGACCTGAAATCACTATATTACTACACGAGAATTTATGTACTTTGATATCATCAAAGGCCACCTTTAATAGGGTGGACGATAAAGGTGATTATTGGGTATATCATGAATCGTGTGAGGAATATGAGTGATCTAGATAGAATTTAACCCTCCTATATATTAGGGGTGATATCCATAGGCCTCTTGATTGAGTAGGACTATAAAATGCATGGCCATGCTCAAATAGTGATTTGTTTCATATAGTCTACTCATCGATCAAGAAACTCAGATTAAATTATGAAGAGGATGACACATTCCATGCCTCGAGTTTAATCTAGGATGTCAAGGTTAAAAGGATTAAATTACATTGAAACATTGGTCACGAAAAGGTTGTATCGAATCACCGATCTTATTATTATTTGGGTAGCAGTGATGCATTACTAGATGTCGCTCACTGTTTATAATTTTATAATATGATTTTAAAATTATTGCCAACATAATAATAACCTATAGGGTCACACACTTAGAACGTAATTAAAAGGGAATTAATTTAAATTGTATGAATTTAAATATATCAATATGATGATAGTATTTAAATTATGAATTTAAATTAATAGGATATAATATAATATATAAACAAATTATCCTATTATCCTATTATTCGGATTTTATATTTCGAATTGGATTAGGTTTTGGTTAATTCCTTTAACTGCTATATATATATGATATATCAGCCGTTTAGGATTTTATCGATATCAAAACCCTAGCCGCTCTTAGAGAGAGACTAGAGAGAAATTCTAAAAAATTCAGATCCTTGGCGGCTAGTACCGCAGCTTTCCTTGCTGCAGATCGTGTGACGATTCGCGGGACGTTCGTGTGGATACCATAGAGGCGCAGTTCCGTTGGATTGCGTTGAGGATTCGAAGCAGTTCCAGAATCTCCATCGTCTCCTTTCAGGCTGGAATAATCGGTAAAACATATCTTAACCTCTGAATTAATATGTTTTCGCATGGATCCTGTTTTAGGGTTTCGAAAAATTTTAATTTCCGCTGCGTTTATGTGCCGAAAACCCTACAGTAGGTATGTAGTAGTCCAAAGTTAAAGCACTTTCAATATCCAAAAACATAACACAAGGTAGATCTAAGGTGGTCAAACGACAGGGTTCAAGCTGTTCTTCACCCTTTCTGGAATTTCCAGAAATTCATCAACTGTGTTCGGTCAACGCACTTTGACCGTTAATAATTTTCAATTCAATGTTTCTAAATACAAACTAAGGCCATAAACATGTAGTTCATATACCAAATAACAAAGTTTTGCACTTTCATGAACATCTAATATCACATGAAGGAGATCTGGGCTTTGCAAGAAGCTGTCAGACCGTCCCTTAATTTTCTGGGTTACCCAGAAATAAAAATCTGATCGATCAACGGGTTTTGACCATGAATAACTTTCGATCAAGACACGATATGATCATGCTTTTTTTTTTGCAGTTTTCTAACAATAAACCATACTACTCATATCAATCATTAAACACAACATAGCATCAACAGGATGAGATTTAAAGGCCTCGACTTTGAGCTGTCAGAGGACAAAATTAGGGTTCTTGGCAGTTTTGAAAAATTCATGATTTTGAGCATTTTGATGTTTAGAAAATGTTGTTTCTCAACCCAGATTATCAATACACATATCATAGAACATATTAAAACACAAAATCATAACATCTAACATAGCTTTAATGATCAGATTCTAAATTAGGGTTATACCTCACTTTGAACAAGTTCTTGATTCTAGGCTTCTGATCTGTTAGGGTTGAACTTGGGACTTGATTTGGGACTGAAATGTTTATAAATTTCGTAGGGTTGGAGAGAGAGAAGTTTGGTTGAGAGTAAGTTGAACAAATGAGCAAAGTTTGTGACTTTTCTCTCTCTTAATCTATATAATATGATACAATGTATGTAAATAATGCAAGGTGGCAAGATATGGATCTGATTTGGCTTGATTGTATAGCACATGATAATCTAGAGTTGGTGAATCCCAAGATCTTGGCAAGATTTGCAAGTAATCTATTCAAGAATGTGACAAAAGGGCATTTAGGTCATTTGCCATCTAATTTTAATGGCTAACTTGTCATTTTTTTCTAACCCTGAACCCTAAGGTTTGACAATTTCATTTTATAGAATTTTGTAATTATGGCTAAAATGAAAATTTTAGTTTCTAAAAAATGAAAATTAGGGTTTTGTAAACATACTTAGTTTTATAATTACATAAAATACGAAAATTAGGTTTAAGTTTTACTGATTAGCATTAAGATTGCTAAATTAGCGATTAGGGTTTATAATTAGCAAATTAGGGTTTCTAATTTAGAAATTAGGATTTCTAATTAATAATTAGGGTTTCCAATAATTAGGTTTTCCCTAATTAAGTCTATAATTAATAAAATATATTATTAATCATAAAACATAATCACTAAACAGTCTTGAACTCGTATTTGACTTTTCAAATTAGGATTTTAACAGTTTAACACTAGGGTTTTGTCATAATACACTATAATTGACCAACCATTATCAATATACACATACAGTACAGATTTATAGCACTGAATATAATTAATATTATATTATTATTCTCATTCCTTATTCAAAATCCAAAATTAGGGTTTTGAATCCGTATCTGACTTAACATTCGTATACACCATTATTAATTAAGTTAAAATAATTAACTTAACTAATCTAAATAAATTCATATAATAAAATAGTTATTATAATAATTCCAATAATCATTTCATATATTATTTAAATAATACATTAATTATATTTTCATGGAAAAATACATAATAAAATATTTTTACTAAAATTAATTTATTATAAGAATATAATTTATAATAATCAACAATTCTTTTATCAAAAAATTAATTCGAAATCATTAATGTAATAAATAAATATATATTTACCACATATATACATGTTATTTACTTTGCACGTATTCCCACATATTATTTTTGATAAAAAAAAAATTATACGCAAAATTTCTTATTTAATAATATAAAAATATTGAGTTATTACAGTATATGCCCATGTGTTTTTATAAAGAAGTCGGAATCTGGTTTTGCTATCATTGTTGTGTATGTTGATGATTTAAATATTATTGGAACTCATGTAGAGATACCAAAGACAATGAATTATTTAAAGAAAGAATTTGAGATGAAAGATTTAGAAAAAACAAAATTTTGTCTCGGCCTCCAAATCGAGCATTTAGAAGATAGAACTCTCATTCATCAGTCAACTTACACAGAGAAGGTTCTTAAAAGATTTTATATGGATAAAGCACATCCATTGAGTACCCCAATGGTTGTTAGATCACTTGATGTGAAAAAGGACCCTTTTAGACCTCATGAGGATAATGAAGAAATACTTGGTCCTGAAGTACCATACCTCAGTGCAGTTGGTGCATTAATGTATCTTGCTAATAATACACGACCTGATATAGCATTCTCTGTGAATTTGTTAGCAAGATATAGCTCTTCTCCTACCCAGAGACATTGGAATGGGGTTAAACATATTTTTCGTTACCTACGAGGAACTATGGATATGGGCTTATTTTATTCAAATAATGATAATCATAAATTAGTTGGATATGCTGATGCAGAATATTTATCTGATCCACATAAAGGTCGATCTCAAACAGGTTATCTCTTTATGTGTGGTGATACTGCTATATCATGGAGATCTACAAAACAAACATTAGTTGCCACTTCATCTAATCATCCTGAAATACTTGCAATCCATGAAGCAAGTCGTGAATGTGTATGGTTGAGATCAATGACTCAACATATTCGTGAAACATGCGGTATATCCTCCAACAAAGGAACTCCAACAATTCTGTATGAAGACAATGATGCATGTATAGCTCAATTAAAAGGAGGATACATCAAAGGAGATAGAATAAAGCACATCTCATCGAAATTCTTTTTCACACATGACCTTGATAAGTGTGGTGACATTGATGTTCAACAAATTCGATCAAAAGACAATCTAGCAGGTTTGTTCACCAAAGCATTACCAACTACAACGTTTGAAGGATTGCGGAATGTGACAGCTGAAGGATTTAAGGATACATTTATGAGGGGGAGCTAATACGCGCAGAACTATTTTTTTCTTAACCAAGGTTTTTTCCCATTGGTTTTTTCCTAGTAAGGTTTTTAATGAGGCAACTTTCAAGGCGTATTGCTGTACAATAGACATCCAAGGGGGAGTGTTATAAAATTATAACATATATGGATGTCTAGGTTCATTCCTCCCTTCTTTATTACCATGTCCTTTAAGCTTTGTAACTCCCATGTCCTTTAATCTTTGAAACTCCCATGTCTTTTAAGTGTTGATTATGATCTTTTAAGTTTTGTAAGCTCCAAGTGTTTATGTACATGTGCCTATTAATAGGAGCATGAGATACACAAAAATGACTACAACTTATATAAAATAAGAATATTTTCTCTCTTCCTCTAATCATCTTTGTTCTTTATTTTAATAATCTTTTACAACAATATAATGTATATTTATTCATTATTCAAATGTTTAGTTTACTTTATATTTAATCGGCATATATACATATATTGCCACTAGCAACATTGACTAACATAACTTAATTTTTTATATAATTAAATAATTTCTTATTTAATTATTACATTTTCTTACTTTCCTTCATAAATTATTCTTGAACAATTTATATATTATTCACTAAATCAGTAAATAATTTAATTTACATTTATTTGGTTTATTTACACATATTGTGCCATTAACATTATATAATACCACTTTCCTTCTCATATAATTAAATAATTACTTATTTAATTATATTGACAAGTAAGTTGTTTTATAAACTTAATATTCCACTTACATTTTATATAAAATGATTAACTATTATAACTTAATCTCTTCCCTATAATTCTATTTTTCACTTATTTTCAGTTCTCAATCTCAAATAATCTAATAGCTTTGCCTCCATATTTTATTCCATAAAAATTTTATTTATTAAATTTTTATTTTAATAGTTTTCAAAAAATTCGAGTGATCACAATATTCTTCATTTCTTATAAGGATTTCGTTCTAGAATCACAAATACCCTCCTTATTCGATTTTTGTCTATTCTACTTTGTAACTTTATTGTTGAATAATTTCAACCTATCACTTATTTCATTCATTTCCTTAACTAACTCTAATAGGTTTTATTCTATAATTAACTTTTATTTGAACTCGATTATACTTTGAGTATTATACATCTATCTAGTCCATCAACATCCTCTTCTATGGACCACCATAAGCCTCAATCTTCATAATAGTTCAATATCATTGTTTACTAAATTCAAAAGCATTTGGGATATCACAATGTCTATGTTCTGATGAGGTTCAAATTAATGTTCAATAATTTCTACACCATGAAGCGAAAAAAAATGAAGGGTCAAAAAAATTAAATAAAATAACTACTTCAGCACTATTAAATCGTGGGCCATTATACTTTAATTATTAAATTAATCTTCAGTTAAAATATTCTTTGTCAAAATAAATGGAATCTAACATGTAAGCACATAAACTTACATATGAATCGGTTATTCTCCACGAAGCGGAAGCGGTTGAACTGGAATGCTAAATCTACAAGCAATATCATGAACATAATTATTACGATCCTTCGTACTTCTCGTCAATATAAAGTTATTACTAGAAACCATGCGAACGAACTAAAATGTTCACACCAAGTACACCCAAGCCTATTGATGGAAGCTTGAAAATACTAATTAAAGCGAGTATTTAGAGAGAAAAATGTATGGGAAAAATAATACGTTATTTTTTCTTAACCCTACACTCTGCAGAATCAATATTTCACGATGGAGCCCAATTAATATGGAATAAGTCTACGACTGACTAAATCAAGAAAGTTATCTCATATAGAGTCTTAACCATATCAAGTATTATCTAAAATACTTCTAAAGTGATATGAGACTCTTCCAATCTCAATTGGGTTATCCAATATCCATACCCAAGTGGATGTCCATGATCCACGGGTCTTTCCCAGATCAATTACTAACATCACCTACTCAGATACTTGGGTTATAAAGGTACGTACTCATCTCAAATCAATCATCTTTAGATTTCCTCGTACAGGTGCCTTGGCGTGCTATTGGCTAGAAATAAATGATATCAAAGGCGAGAGCTCACATACTAAGTCTCCATCATAACTAATATGAAGCATCTCCAAAAAAAAACTCATTATGTCCTAAACCAGTCGATCACATTCTATTGAGTATTTCAAATCCCTCATTGATTACATTTTAGAAATACAATCAACCCCATTTATCTTGGTATGCTCACCTTTTATATATATATATATATAAAGTTTAAAATAGTTGTGCGCGCATAACATAATTAATGACTAAATGTGATACCAGACAAATGTCATCACTAAACTCTCATGTCAATTTTCATCAACTTTGCTGCTTTCCCAGACAAGTACCCATGGAACCTCATTATGTGAACTTAGGAATACAAACTAGAGTAGCAACGCAAAATCTTTGTTTCATGATGTAATGACTCAGAAAATTCTATGTAATATTTAGTTATTATAATGTCAATTTTTTTTTGCGTATAAATTTTTATTTATTTATTATTATGACATTATAATTATTTATTACTTAATAGTTTAGTAAGTATCTTAGATTATGAATGGTAAAGAAAGAGATGATGATATACATTAATATAATATTATATAAATATCAAGAATGAAAAGAAAAGCCAACATGGCTTAATTAAGAGAGATTCTTGATATAAAGTTATCTATGTGTTTAAAAAATTAATTATATTAAGATATAATTAAAAGTGTTATTTAATAGCTAATAAAGAAATGAAGTACTATCATGAATCATTTAATCACATAGAGCCATCATTTTTAATGATGGATGTGTTAACTATTTTGTTAATCAAATTCATGAATACTTATATGTATTGAGGGTCCATATTTATATATGGGGCTACCTTAATATGCTATGTATGCTTGCAAGCCTTTTATTATTTTGTATGAAGGGCTATTGCTTATTTGATATGTGCTTTGAGCCCACCTTAAATCTAATCCTTGCCTTGATACTAAGACTATCGGGCAGCCCATATGGTTCAGCCCAAATAAAATAAGTAGGCAGGGAATTAGCTGGGTTAGATAATTGGTCAGTAAGTTATCTAATTAATTCAGTTAGTTAACAATCTAATTAGTGGCTAGGGACTTGTAGGATGACTGAGGATACGACTGGAAGGTAGGAGTCAAGTAGCCTGCAGAAGTAGATAACATAGAGCTCAATGTAGGGGCCAAGTGAAGTGTTTCAGCTAAGCCTAATAGAGGCCAACTGACTGCTAAAAGCAGGTTATGTCAGGGGGATGAAGGGAGACCAATGATTAGATAGGTAGTAGCAATGATGAGGGAAAATAGGGGCCAAGCTTAGTGGTGGAGCAGGGGCTGGCTAAAGAAGAAAAAATTCAGCCATATAAGGCCAATCACAGTGCTTAGAATTGGCTAGCTTCTTCAATTCCTGAGTTTCCAAATCAGTAGCATATAGAACGAGAGAGAGAGAGAGAGGCAGAGCTCTGGCAAGGGAAGCTAAAGGGAGTTTTCCTACAGAAGTTATCTGAGTACTAAGGTAATTCAAACTACTTGTGTTATTATTTGTGTTTCTGAGACTAATCAGTAGTAGGATAAGTACCAATTTAGTTGAGAATGTGTAGCTTGGTTTGTAGTAGTTTTTTTCTTTTGTTTACCAACTGATATTGGTATTATATGAGTAAGGCTATGTGTTTTGATTATATGAAACAAAGTGAATCATAGGGAACCTATGTGATTACATACGAAATTATGGGAATCCAGAACCTAAACTGTTAAAAAGAATAGTAATTGTTAGCTTGTTAAATTGATTGGTTATTCCTATAAATGACTGATCATTGAACTGTTGATTGATTGAAGTTGAATAGAGGAGCTAAGTTGGGTTGAGGAGTAATAAGGAGAATAAAATGGGTTGAGACATAAACCAATAACTGCGAAATTAGTAACTTAGCACTGTGCTTACCAACTGTTTGATAAAAGTTTTAAAAGAACTGTACGTTTTGGCTAAAAACTGAATATGAGAAGGAAGTAAAGCTTGAGCTAGGTATTAATACCATATACGATGATAGATAAACATTTTTGGTGTACTAAATGAAAACAAAATCCAATATCAAGCCAAAATGAAAAGTTGAAAACTAGTGTGTCAAGATATTCTTGACCACTGTTTTGAGCAACTTAATTATTCCAAAATGGG
Source organism: Panax stipuleanatus (assembly GCA_020205555.1). Classification (NCBI taxonomy): domain Eukaryota; kingdom Viridiplantae; phylum Streptophyta; class Magnoliopsida; order Apiales; family Araliaceae; genus Panax; species Panax stipuleanatus. The sequence goes on along the minus strand of JAINUT010001816.1, from coordinate 117,847 downwards.
GAGTTTATACTCTATAATAGCAGCCTTGTATGCAATGTATAATATACTTTAAAATCTGTTGTTGTTCGATGAATAAATCAAAAGTTATTAGATTGTTAAGTGTCTAGTTTGGAGCAATGCTGCTGCCCACGACAGCAGCAGTCACCATATTAGTCAATGACTGGGGGGCTTCCTTGGCTCTCGGTCAGCCCATTTGAACTAACCAAACTTGCCCAACTAATATATCTCAATATTAAGTGAATGTCTCATCTATGGTAGCTTCAAAATTCAACTCAACCAAATAAAGGAGGTGGAAATAAAAGTGTAGCAAAATATAGATAAAAGAAAAGAAGTGGCAGCAGTTAGTACTAGCAGCAGATAGCTGCAGTTGGAAGTGCTTGGATAAGCCACTTTTGGCTTTTTGGTGTAGTTTAAAAGATTACCCATCAAGCTCAAATTCTAACTCCTAAATACGCAAGTGTGTGGAATTTATAACAAAACTATAATTCATCTAGATGGGTAAAGGAATAGATAAAAAAAAATTGACAGTAGCAGTTGCAACGGCTGGGCTGGGGGTTCTCCTTTGAGCTCTCAACCAGCATAGTTAGAATGTTTAAATGTGTTGTTTTCCAATTTATCTAAATAGGAGGGTATGCTATCTATCTTATTTCCAAAAAGGGTAGCATAATAGAAGGCATGAATTGAACTTTAGAAATGACAAAATGGGAAGTTAAAAGAAAGGAGTTGCTGCCGTTGGCAGCAACAGTTTTCACTGCATAACATCAAAAGCTGTTTTGGTAAGCCTTGCTGTTGATACAGATTTTATAATCACAGCAATTATGGGTTAATATATTATGTGGATATATCAATTACGTTTATTAAAAAAAATCCTTTGAAACTAAATTAATACATTAGGAGTTAATTTTTTTGCAAGATAAGGGGGTCAAGGATTGCTGCTTATGGGCAGCAGCAGAGAGAAGTAGTTGACCATAAGGGACAACTATCTATAGTAGTTTAGGGTGGTTTATTTTAACTTTAAGTTATAATTTGAAGATCTAATCATAAACTTTGGTTTAAAACTTTCTAAATAAAACAAGTGTGTGGGATTTACATTGAATTCACAATTCAATGTAAATAAGGTTACAGAAGGATAGTTAGCAAAATAAATGATTAAATTTTAAGATTTTATAACTAAGCAATGTCATGATAGAGAACAAAAAAAAGGGGACTATTTTGTCCTGGAGCTAAGATATGATAGTTGTGATATAATATGAGTGAGTTAGTAAACTCTAAAGCAAAAGATATCATGAATGGGGCATCTAATATTGAAAGTATTAAACTAAGTTTAATACTGTTAAAGCCAAAGAGGGCTGTTTTGACATAACTAAGGAATGCAATAGGTTTGAATAAATAGTTTGACAATATAAGTTGCCAAGCAGAATAAAAACTGAAGTTCTACCCTTAAGATATACAATCATATTTAATTCATGAAATACTTTTTATATTCACTTTGAATACCTAAGTTATAAATAAGATTGCAATATATATTTATAACAAGAAAGAAGAGATATATAAACTAAAATCATATAAGGGCTATAAACTGGGAATAAGTCAAACCCTATAAAAGAAAGAAATGATCATTGTAATATGTTACATATAATAAGCCTTCCGAACTTTATTATAAAAAGAAATAACTATTTTAAAAGCATGGATAAGGTATTTGAAAAATGTATAGAAATATCTCAAGTATGAGAATATAAACAAAAAACATGATCACTATGATTATGTGATATGTGAACATACAAGCTATATGACTTGGCTATTTGGCTAATATGCTTGTAAATTCAAATAAATTTGTGTAGGCTCTATGAGAACACATTAAGCTGAATTTTATCAATAGTTCACAAACTAGGCAAGTATCTAAAACTTACTCTTTATTAAGCAAGTATTTTGGATTTATTCATATGTAGGCAAGTTCTCTAAATTCTGAATTGTCTTTCATTTACTTATGAATAATACAAGGAAATAAAACCTTTTTATTCCAATCAGCTTCAAGAGAATAGTTAAGATGTTATCAAGTACATTAACCTTTCTTACTCAAAAAAGTTTATATTGCAAGTACTTAACTCAAAGACTTATCTTTTCAAGTTATTGAAAGTATTGAACTGCAATACTTCAGATTCATTTATTCTTATGATATTGAAAGTACGTTAATGCCATTATTTCAGCTAGACAAATATTGAGATATATTGATATTATTCATTTATGAAAATCTCATTTAATGTTTTCCAAACCATTTTGTGGTGGTGCGGACTCTTATATAATGCTGTGAACGAGCAACCCTTTTATAGGGGCATATTGTATTGGACATATGATTCCGAAGGACATGTAATGTGTCATTAGACTGTTATGTTGTACACAATATAGGGTACTTAGGCTGATCCCCTAAAGTACAAGTCTAGGATTTAGAATAATTTTACTAACTGTTTGTATCCATGGATTGCAGTGTTAGTACTGTCAATTCTAGTATAGAGTTCACTAGGTCATTTGACCTTACAGCATGCTAAAGTTTAATTTACAGACTCAAAACTTTTAAAGAACTGTCTTGTTCAGTATCTATTGATTCATATCCTCTTTATTATAAATATTTCTGTTCCATTATATTCAATTGTTTATTTTCTTGCTGAGCAAACTTTTGATCACCCTTGTGTTGAATATAATGCTTTCAGTTAAAATCGAGAACGCTGGTACGTCTGGGAAAGATGAGGGAAAAGGCAAAGTTGCAGAATAAATGTTTATTAAACGCCTGTGCTTATATGAACTTCAGTAGTTGATGTAATAAATACTTTTAGTATTATGTTTTGTAATCTTTTGGTATTTGAGTTATATAAAGGTCTATAGAACCTGGGATTTAAGTAAGATATTTATGCAATCTAAGACAGGTTTATAATAGTATGAATGATTATTTTAGTATCATGAGCACCAAACCCGAGTTAAAAGTAACCCGAATTTGGGGGCGTCACACATGACATAGGTTAAGGTTGCTAAGGACAATCATTAATGTACAGGGCTCACATAGTGATTGGATAGGGATCCACCACATCACTCTTCTGTACTATATATATCGCCTATTTTGCACACGAGGTACAATTATCATGTTACGGTGGATCTTTAAAAAAAATGTCACTCTAGCTAAAATAACATCGTACGGACAGTAGTTAATCGCTCTCTAGCGTTTAACATTAGAAAAACTCCCTAGCTACTTCAGATAGTATCTAGTATGAATCTAATGTTCGAAAACCCAAAAACAAGGTTACAAGTGTTCGGTATATAATGATACCACCTTGGACCCAACCAATGTGACTAAATTATAGTGTTTCAAAAATGGTGCACAACCATTTAGACCACCACAAAATAGTCTCATCTCTCTCGCTATTACAAGCGTTGAGGTAATTTATCTGTGTGAGTAGATCAACCTTTTTGTCTTGTGACATTTTATTTGTGTGCTTATATATATACAATAAGTTAAAACATATAACTGAATAGAAATCAACATTATGTAATAAACTTTATTGCATAAAAAATATAGTAAATAATATCCAAAAGATGTCAATTATAAAACATATCAAGGCCTACGAAGTCCCAAGCTCCTAACATGAGCTCGAAAAATATCCCTAAGAATAGGCTTAGTCAAGGGATCAGAAACCATGTTGCTCGTAGAGATATGCTGAAGGACCACCTTATTTCGTGACACAATATCCCTAATGTAGTGAAATTTAGTCTCAATATGTTTGGCCTTTTCATGGTACTTGGGATCTTTAACGTAACACAAAGCAGCCTTATTGTCAAAATGAATAGTGACAGGGTCACTCGAATGTGATACAACATGCAGGCAATTGAAGAATCTCCGTAACCATACTGTCTCTTGTACTGTAAAATAACATATAATATATTCTGACTCCATAGTGGATAAAATAACACATGGTTGTTTCTTACTCAACCAGCTAATGGCTCCACCATAAAGCAAGAACTTATACCTAGTGGTAGACTTACGCTTATCCAAGTCGCTAGCCCAATCTGCATTGATGTACCCCTATAAGCATAGCTTACCACCCTGATAACACAACATATAATCCATTGTGCCTCTCAAATATCGAAGTATCCTCTTAACTACCACCCAGTGAGAAAATCTAGGATTATTTTGAAACCGACTAACCATCCCCACTGTAAAACTTATGTCGGGGCGTGAACACATTGTTGCGTACATCAAATTACCAACTGCACTTGCATAAGGAACACGAGTCATCTGCTCTTTTTCTTGATCAGTCTTTGGACAAAGATCCTGGATTAGTTTATGACCCTTGTCAATGGGAGTGTCAACGAGTTTAGAATTATACATACGAAAATGCTTTAAAATAGATCATATATAAGTCTCTTGACTTAAACCTAAAAATCGTTTAGAGGGATCCCTATGGATCTTAATTTCGAGTACAAATTCTATCTCACCCATATCTTTCACTCAAAATTTGATGATAACCACTTTTTAGTAGCGACAATCAATCCCATATCATTTCCAGCTATCAAGATATCATCAACGTACAAACACAAGATCATGAAGGTTTTGTTGACCCATTTAACATACACATAATGATCTTCCTCAATCATCGTAAACCCATCAGCAATGATGGCTCGATGAAATCTAAAGTACCATTGTCTAGATGTTACTTTTAAGCCATAAATGGAACGTTTGAGCTTGCACACTTGGCGCTCTTGCAAGTTCCTTAACCTCAAAGCCAACTAGTTGATTTATATAAATCTCTTCATCTAGTTCTCCATATAGAAATACAGTTTTAACGTCTATCTGATAAAGTTCCAAATCTAAACGTGCGACACTAGCTAGAATAAGGTGAATGGAGCCGATTCTCACAACTGGTGAGAATGTCTCATCATAGTCCACACATTCCTTTTGGGTGAATCCTTATACGAGCCTTATACTTGTCGATTGATCCATTTACCTTAATTACGTTTAATTTTGAAAACCCATTTATTTCCAATGTTCTTACGACCAGGCGATAGATCAACCAACTCCCAAACCTAGGTTCTTTCCCATAGAACCAATTCCATCCTTCATAGAATCTATTTATTCATTACGAGTAGGTGAAGCGAGAGCTCCCTTGTATGGAGCAGGCTCATTATCATCTTCTAGAGCGCACATAAGTTCCTCTCCTTTAAGCACGAGAAGAGATTCCTCTTCAATTTTGAAAAACTTTCGAGGTACTTTTGAACGTTTACTTCGACGTGGCTCAAGATTTTGTGAATCAAGTGCCCTATTAGGCGATAGATCGCTCCACCATCCTTAGCAACAAAACGATGAGAATTAAATTCTCTTCCTTCACTAAGTGATGGTGAAATGTCTCCCACTGATTCGACCATTTTATATAGCTCAAAATCCTTTCTCGTGTCACCCCTGCTTGGAAACTCATTCTCTATGAATTCCACGTCTCGTGATTCAATCTCAGTCATTACTCCATCAGGTTGTTCGCATATCATCACATACGTTTTGAATGTTCAGGATACCTTATAAAGATACCCTTCCTTCTTCTAGAGTCTAACTTCCCAAGTTATTGGGAAGGAATGCGCACATATCTTGTAGACCCCCATGGTCTTAAATAATCTAGGGTTGGTTTTCTACCTTCCCAATACTCATATGGTGTAGTAGTAATTGACTTACTAGGCACGCGATTAAAGATGTAGGCAACAGTCATAAGTGCATCTCCCCAAAAATTAATTGGAAGATCAGCTTGCGCCATCATCGATCTAACCATCTCTAATAGCGTATGATTCTTTCTTTCCGCAACACCATTTTGTTGCGGAGTACCAGGAATTGTTAGCTATCTGATGATACCTTTTTCCTCAATGAGTCCTTTAAATTACTTAGATAAATATTCGTGTCCACGATCGATCCTAGGAATATTTATGGATCTATCCCTTTGATTTTAAACTTTAGTAACGAAACGTCAAAAGTAGTCTAATGCTTCCAACTTATGAGAAATCAAATAGACATATCTATATCGCGAATAATCATCTATAAAAGTGATAAAATAGTTACCACTATGTCGTGCTCTAACATTTATTGTACCACAAATGTCAAAACTAACTCTAAAGGATTAATGGTCCTCATTGCCTTCCCAAACGGTTTTCTTTTTGCCTTCCCTGCTAAACAAGGTTTACATACTGGTACGTTAACTTTAGCGAGTGAGCCTAAAATTCCTTCTCGAGCTAGCCTAGTCATCCTTTCTTGGCCAATATGACCTAATCTAGCATGTCATTTCAATGATTCATTAACATTATCATCATGAGAAGCAATATAAGAAAAATGGGATTCAACTTTATTCAAAACATAAAAACCATCTGATAAAGTACCATGTCCTACAAAATCATTATGAAAATAAATAGTTACGCTACTACTGTCAAAGGAAATTAAAAAGAATACCCTACTCCAACTAAAACTACAATTGATATTAAGTTCCGTCGAATTCTTGGTACATAAAGTGTGTCCTCAAGGATCTATGTGCAGCCATTTTGCAAAGTCAGTTGATAAGTTCTAAATTTGCCTAACCGGGTTGGAATCGCGGGTCAGAACCAGTTTAATGGGTCGGATGAAGAGCGGCGGGTAGGGGCTAGCGGGTCAGTGGGCATGTACTTCAATATCGCCTCGTTATTTGTAATGTTCTCTCTAATGTACGTAGTTCATCGTCGATCAATTCAATGTGTTTCGTCCTACCATGATACTTGGGGTTCTTGATGTAATCTAGGGCCACCGTGCTATCACGAAAAACAGTCACAGGATCCGAAGCATGAGAGAAGACTTCAATATCCTCGAAGAATCTCCTCAGCCACATGGCTTCCTGAACTGTTGACGTATATGCTACAAACTCCGACTTCATCTTCGAAAGAGCAACACAAGTCTGTTTCTTGCTATACCAAGTGATGTCACCACCATGCAACAAGAATGTGTATCCTGAGGTCGACTTGCACATCCTCTGGTTACCTCCCCAACTGACATCGGAGTAACCAATCAAATGCAGGTTCGGTTCCTCCATAGCACAACATGTAGTCCAAAGTACCTTTAAATATCGCAAAATCATTTTGATTGCCCTCCAATGAGCAATCCCAGAGTTTGACTGATAACGATTGAGATAAATGACTGTATATGCTATATCAGACCGAGTACACAACTGCATACATTAGCTTTCCTATATCATTGACATACGGGTAATTAGAAATTTAGCGATATGGTTTGTAGTTGCTTATCTGAAATTATTCAAGAGCCTTCTTAAGATAAGTCTTTTAGGACAAACCAAAAAGCTTTCTTAAGTGATCTCTATAAATTTCTATTGAACGCACGTGATTGAAAGCAATTCTTTATAATATAAAGAACTAAAAATAATAAAGGTGGTGATATAATAATTAAACAAGTCCTTCTATGCAGACAATCGAATTGGACGGTCAAATTGGACATTTTCAATATATTTTTTTTGGTTTTTGTTGTGACTCTCAAAAAATGTATAGTATTTATTCCAACTGGAATTTTTACAAAAAAAATATTTTAGGTGTAATTTAGATACATATACAAGAACAGTGTTGTATAGTGTACAACACTGTTCTTGCATATGTATCCAAATTACACCTAAAATATTTTTTTTTGTAAAAATTTCGGTTGAAATAAATACTATACATTTTTTAGGAGTCGTAACAAAAACCAAAAAAATAATTTGAAAATGTCCAATTCGGTTGTCCGCCTAGACTTGTTGTAAGAGCATTCACAACAGTTTTCGTATCTCTATCCCTACTATGCAGTGCTATTGGGTCATTCTGTAGGATAGGAATTTAATTTTTTTATTATGTACCCAACAGGTTCTTTATATTGATTCCTTAAATATTAAATTTTGAAATTTAAAATTTAAAATTTGAAAGTTCTAACAGTCAAATCATGTTTTGATCATTATAACTATTTTTTATTTAAAAGTAAATGTTGTTTGAATTTAAAAATTGCAATTATTTTAATTTAAAAATAGATATGGCTAGAAATCAAAAAGTGCAGCGATCATTGTGTTTATGAGAACTCAAACAACATTATTTTAATTATAAAATAATAAAATTTATAATTAGTAGTAATATTTTTTACAAAAATGATCAAAATCAAAATTTAATTGATTTTTAATTTTTTATAGTTCTCTTTCTTTTCTAAATCCTCTGTTTAAAAAATAAAAATGAGTGAATTTGATAAGCATACTCAAATCAGCAATTAAGTGAGATGAGATCCTTTAACCAACATAAGATCGCAATAAATAGGGTTTGAAGTGTCATTTTACATAAATAGGGAACGTTCTTTTGATTCCTTCACCCCGAGGACTCAAATCATATATAAGGATTAAAAAAGAGAATTATGTAAGGATAAAAAACTGTTAGATATTGATTTATTGATATATTTTTTAAATATGAGGATAAAATTTATTAAAAAAACTATTATGAATGCTCTAATTAAAGAGATAGTTACAACTCACTGGAGAGTGAGGTTGTCACATGCTGACATTTTGCCCCTCTCCCTATATATATAGACAAGAAAATAAACTTTTTCATTCATACTCAAAAATCAATCACTAGGCACGTGATTAAAAGCAATTCTTTATAATATAAAGAACTAAAAATAATAAAGGTGGTGATATAATAATTAAACAGATAGTTTCAACTCACCGGAGAGTGAGGTTGTCACATGCTGCTGTTTTGCCCCTCTCCCTATATATATATATATATATAGACAAGAAAATACACTTATTTCATTCATACTCGATACTCAATTACTAGCAAAAAAAACTAGCACAAACCCACAAAATGTACTCCCAAAATTTATCAGATTCAGACCTTGCAGTCCTCGAATCAATACGACAGCATCTTCTTGAAGATCCTGACGATTCGGATTTTTCTCCGACTACAAGTACTCGCAATGACCCTATTTTTGGTTGGGATACGAGCTTCGGCGATCTCTTTTTGGCAGAAAATAGTACGGAAGCGCCATTGGTCAATGTAGATTACACGTCAGAGACGGTTGAGAGATTGGAGTATGAGGAAATAGAGGAGGTAGTGGAGGCGCGTGAATGCCAGGCGCCGCCAGAGTGGAAGAGATATAGAGGTGTGAGGCGGCGTCCTTGGGGGAAGTTTGCGGCGGAGATAAGGAACCCGGCTAAGAAAGGTGCAAGAATATGGCTTGGGACGTATGACACGCCTGAGGGTGCAGCATTGGCTTATGATAGAGCCGCTTTTAAGCTGCGTGGCTCGCGGGCTAAGGTTAATTTTCCAAATTTGATTGGCTCCGAGACATTGGAGCCGGTTTGTGTCACAAATAAGCGGCGGTCACCGGAGCCTTCGTCATCATCCTCATCCTCTTCGTCTTCAACATCATCGGAAAATGGCTTATCAAAAAGGAAAAGGTGCAGCTAGTAATGATAGTACTCCAATGGGGGATTTTCAAGAAATGTTCAGATTATCAACATATATATGAGGAACAATTTCTACTTTAAGTCTGTGTAAAAATGGTGTACTCCACTGTCCCAAAATATATGAGGAACAGTTTTATGAAACTGTTAATATACTTTAAATTCCAATTCCACCACTTAGAATTGAGTTGAATGAAGCGTTAAAATTTTAACAAATGCAGATAATAGGAAAGATATTCTTGATGCAAATAGCGTAACCCATATATAACTTTGGAAATATATTCTTATATTAAAGAAACAAATGCAGATAATAGGAAATATATTCTTTTACTTTCTTTTACAAATTTTAAATTGATCTTATGTTTAGAACTGATCGAGGAAGTATTAGTACAATAAATATACTATTTGTGAGGGTTTGATCGGTGTGGCACAATTGGATTTTAGTTTATATACTATTTGCTAGAGCAAGTGGACGACTTGCATATATTTCTATAATCTCCTTAAAGTTTCACTTCCAATGCACTACAAGCTGGATATTGCTTGGAACTGATGATACTATCACATGGTGTTAATTGAATAATTTGATTTGTTTTCAATAATACTATTCTAATATATCATTCCCCATTTTTAATTGGTTGTCAATTACGCTACAGGTATACCTATTAAAACTCTATTGGAGGCTTGAAGTACTAATATATCCGAAACGTCAGGATCTTCAAGAAGATGCTGTCATATTAATTTGAGGACTGCAAGGTCTGAATCTGATAAATTTTGGGAGTACATATAGCGACGGACAACATATAGACGACGGTTGTATATATAATGACGGATCACACCGTCGTCCTAGTCCGTCGCTAAAGGAGGGTATGTAAGGTATATTGGATAAAGGATAAAGTTAAAATCGGTACCGTATATATATTTCAAATTAATTGGGGTCAAATTAAAGTTACGGTTGAACCCATAAGGAGAGCTCTCTGTAACACTGTTTCTTTTTTCATTCACAAACTCGACTCATTCCACTCGGCCCAACGGATGTTGGCATGAAAACAAATTGTCATGGATAAATCACAGTACCATTTTTATACTGGTTGCGGTTGGGATTTTCATTACATCCTTTCCTTTGTACTGGTTGGGGTTTTCAATTTTCATTACATCCTTCCTTTGTGCTGGTTGGGGTTTTCATTACATCATTTCCTTTGTCCGTAGTATCTCCGCAATCCTCGGCTATGCTTTTCAATCCTCCTTCTTCAGCTATTATTATGCTATGGCGAAGATAAAAACCGTCGTTATAGTCAGTTCGTTTTTAATTCGCTCTTTATAGTTCGTTGGAGAGCCTGACCGTATATATATTGTCCGTCTCTTTAGCGAACTATAAGGAGCGAACTAAAAATGAACCGACTACAGCGACTAGTTTTTTCCGTCGCTATAACATAGAAAGCCGGTTTATTATGCTATAGCGACAGAAAAAACCGTCGTTATAGCCGGTTCGTTTTTAATTCGTACACTATAGTTCGTTGGAGAGTCTGACCGTGTGTGTATATATATATATATATAGTGGCGAAATCACAGAATTTGTGCGGTCAATCGACCCCACTGAAAAAAAAAAAATTTATAATGCAAGGTAAATTTTAAAATTTTTAAGTATTATATATAAATTGACCCCACTAAAATTTTATAAATTTTCTATTATACGGGATCAAATTGAAAATTTATAACTTTGTCAATCAAATTTTAATCACATATGACTCATACAATATATTATTACTTATTATATTTTTATTATAATATAGTGTGTATATATATATATATATATGTCAAATTTTAAACTCGGGGAATGATATATTAGAATAGTACCATCGTATATGGGAAGTCTGAATTATTGCTCTTTTCAAGAAGTGTATTTTATATATATATATATATTATTCCTATATGGCTATGGCCATCCACTATTGCTCTATCCAAATATGTGGGATTTATGTACTGGGTAGTTTTTATATATTTTCTTTAATCATTTGGTAAGACACGTTATATACCTATTAAAACTCTTTTGGTGGCTTGAAATAACTACTCTTCATAGTTCATAACCGTTGACACCTATTACGGCAGTAGGAGTAACTCAGTTGTAGTCCTACGTAATAATTAAAGAATAATAGATTAACTAGAAAAACAATAAAAGTTAGAGACATTAGGTCAAGATACATGTTAAAAAAGGTCCGCAAATATAAATTTATACTATTAATGGAGAGGAAAGAAAATAAATGTCCTCTCGAAACTGTATCACACATTTTTTTTTTACTGCAAATTTGGTTTTATTACATTTTTATTTTTCTTAATTTTTATATTTTTTATTTAATCTCCAAAATTTAATAAAATTATTATATCTTTTACGATAATTTCATAAATAATGCGTGTGGCACAGAGACTAAGGGAGAGCAAAAGGGATGATGGTCACTATATATTAACACAAATGTGATAAAAAAAAATGTTCCTATCTTTTATTGTTGGATCCAGTGCGTCTTTAGCAGCTCATCAGCGACGGTACCCGTGGAAGAGGGGCACATAAATGAGCCTTCGACATAGTCGAGTAAGTCGTAACCAATGAGGAGTGCTTCAAATTGAGCACACCATTGGGAAAAGGTGGAGGGAGTTAATTTTTCATTGATTTGGGCAGTGATATTGAGAGCAATGAGTTGTTTATCTGTTGCGGAAGGAGGTTGGGCGTTGAGAATAAAGGTTGGATTTTGAGCAGAGGAGGAGGACATGTTGAAGGCTTGGATCGTTGGCTCGTTAGAGATCGGCTCTTCTGATACCATGTTAAAGAATAAAGATTGCCACAGTTCAATGAACAATTTCCCACACTTTATTGATGTAATAGGAATTGATTTATATACACAGCTAGGAAAAACTATTTACGGCAATGTAAATCAATTTAGCTAAAACTATGCAGCAGTTACAGATTTGCAGTAGTTACAAAAATATACAGAATTGATTTTGAATGATCTTGCTTGATCGTAGGCTAGATGTGCTCTGTTCAGTCTCGGCCTTGATTCTTGCAATCTGTCTTTATAAACCCTTAAATTTTCTGTAATGTATTTTAACGGGTAGTATATATAAATTTGCACCATGTCTTTAAGTTTTCCAGGAACACAATGCTTTGTAAATTAATTGACGATGATTGTACTAGTCTATACGATGTGAGAATCATGGCTTAATTTGTTAAATATTGGACGTTGATAACCTCAATAAAGAGGAGTATTAGCTAGACTATGAAATATGAGCAAGGTCATTACAGAAAGATAGTAATGATGATTTCTAATTCCTAAATGGTGGCAACAAAAGTCGATTAGAAGTAACTCAGAGATAAATTTAGTAAGCTAGGGTAATGTACAGCAAGTTCGAGAATAATAGAAACAAGATTCAATGCATCAATGGCCAAACGTTTTACTCAGCCATGCATGGGCGGATCTGTTAAGGGCAGTATAAATGGCTGTCCTGTTTGATTTTTTTTAAGGATATATGAATATGAGTAAATATTTAAGTAAATACATTTAATGTGCAGATTAATGGAAGAGTACTAATTTACTATTACTCTTATTTTAACCTTTTTTTTAAGATAAATAAAATAATTATCATAAACAAAGCCAACAAAATAGAATAATAAAAAAAAGATACATTGAGGCTTATTTGAAACTTATAAAAAGATATCAAAACTGGTTTATACTTTGAAATTAATTCATGAGTTTGTTTGAATATAAAAAGCAAATTCGGTTTGAGGCTTTAAGCATTTGGTAAATTATTTAAATTGAACTATAACAAATAATCGGAAATAAGTATAATTTTAAATTGTATCTAAATATTTTTAATTTGAAATTTATTTTTTAATTTAGATTATGAATATTTATTACAATTTGTAAACATTATTACGATTAGTTCAAGTTTTCTTTATTTAATTTCAACAAAAAAATTAGTTAAAATCCGCTCCTATTAGAAATATTTCTGGATCCGCCCCTCTCGACCATGGACTAGGATCCTCTCCATTTCATGGTCCGTATTTAAAATGTAAGAGAATGTGACATCATGCTGACAAGAGAGAGAGCGCACATTTTAAATCTAGACCATGAAATAGACACTCTCCATTTACTTGAAATGGAGAGTATCCTAATTCCTCGACCATACCCATATGTAATAGCATTGTCACTTTAACATAGACCCCAACAAACAAGTAACAATGGTAGCCCAATTGATGTTTAAAGACGGTAAATAAAGACAGTAAAAGTAAGAAATACTGTAGTCTGTATGGACAGCTTCATAGAGTACGACCGGTATGTAAACCTCGGTCGCTCGGTCGGTCGATAAGAAAAGTACATACAACAGAACTTTTCATGCCACCCATAGGCATAATACAAGATACAAATACCCTGATCATAAACCTATTACTTTGTTTTTTTTAAAAGCATAGACGAGGATTGCGGAGATACTACAGACAAAGGAAATGATGTAATGAAAGCCCCAACCAGCACAAAGGAAGGATGTAATGAAAATTGAAAACCCCAACCAGTACAAATGAAAATCCCAACCGCAACCAGTAAAAAAATGGTACTGTGATTTATCCATGACAATTTGTTTTCATGCCAACATCCGTTGGGCCGAATGGAATGAGCCGAGTCTTGTGCATGAAAAAAGAAACGGTGTTACATAGAGTTCTCCTTGTGGGTCCAACCGTAGCTCGATTTCAAATTAATTGGGGTCTAATGGTTGTCAAATACCGGGAGGTGAGAACCAAAAAAAGAAGAAGAAGAGAATTTGTTTTCATTTGCACCTGCATTACACTACAAAAAAAAAGGTCATTGCCGACGGGCCATGCCGTCGCCAATGACCCTCCAGCCGTCGGCAATGAGATCATTCGCGACGGCAGTCCCCGTCGCCCCTGAGGTCGTCGTCCCTGGCTTCCGTCGCTCGCCGTCGGGAATTAAGTCATTACCGACGGGGTCATTGCCGGCCAGAGGTTAGGTTCGCCTGAGCAGCAGGTTCGGTCGGCCGAAGGTTGGGTTTCGTCGGAGCAGCATGCGTCGATTCTAGGCGCAGTGAGAGCAAACCTGCTAACTGAGATGATAATGAGTCGAACTAGGATGGTGATGGGGTGAACTGTGATGATTTATTATGTAAATGTGTAAGCTAATTGAGCAAATGGCTGACTGGGAATGAAGAATTGAGAGGAAAAATCGAATAGCAGAGAAGAGAGGGGAAAACATAAGAGTCGTTGCCGTCGAAACAAGGGTTTTAATATCAGACTCATTCTCGACGGCGTGGTCGTCGTCATTACGCCCGTCGCTATTACCTCAATACCGACGGCGAGCCCGTCGGCTATGACAATATTTTCCATTGCCAATGAGTTTTCCCTCCACCGCGAAAACCTGGCGGCAAAACAAATCCATTCCCGACGGCACTAAAGCCATTATCGACGGCCATCCGTCGGCCACCAAACTAGGAAAGTTGGGATTTGGTCATTGGCGACGGGTGTCATTGGCGACGGCATTACTGTCCCCAATGAGGTCAATACCGACGGATGCATAGCCGTCGACAATGACGCCGTCGGCAATGACTCTTTTTTTTGTAGTGTTACTTGATCCCTCTGCATCCAAGCTGGATAGATATGAATTATGAGGCAGATATTGATTGGTGGATTCAAATTATAAATCTGAAGAAAAGGAATCTTACTCATGACAAAGCATATACAATAATAAAATTGGACCTTAAAGAATTATACCAGTAGAAAGATTTGGTTCAAGTGCCACACAAACACTGATAACCTTTCCATACCAAATGTTTGAAAAAACAAAAGAATTAATAGCATCACATACAACAAGAATTCCATCTTCTTTACAATGTAAGCACCAATTCATATAGTTTTCAAGGGTCAAGGGAAGATTTCCCCTGTTGTTACACAAAATTAATCATGGATATATGAAAATAGATGATTCCTGAAAGGAGTGTAACGCAAATGAATATGAGCCCCGTTGGCTACCGGCCGATAGAGAGTTCTTACCGGTTTTGCCAGTCGCCATTTACAGGGTAAAAAGACATGAAATCAAATTACCACAACTATAACACCTCTTTTGCAAATTTCATCGAAACTCTCACAGTTACACGTACGGTAAAAAGACATGAAATCAAATTACCACAACTATAATTAACACCTCTTTTGCCTGTTAATCTAAAGCTGATCATGCATGTCGATCGAGTCATAAAAATTAATTATTTCGTGTTCAATTACCAATATGAACATTTGTTGAAAAACCCCCTAATTCATCCTTTTTCATCCTTTTTGAAGAACCATTTTCCATTTCCATTGATGACAATGAAGACGAGGACGAGGACGAAGATAAGGGCTCCAATTTCCCAATCATGCTTGGAAAATTAACCTTAGCACGTGAGCCACGTATCTTAAATGCAGCCCTATCATAAGCCAAGGCTGCATCCTCAGGCGTATCATAAGTACCTAACCAAATTCTCCCTCCTTTCTTAGCCGGATTCCTTATCTCCGCCGCAAACTTCCCCCAAGGCCTCCGCCTCACACCTCTATACCTCTTCCATTCTTTTGGCATGTGACATTCATGCAGCTCCACCATTTCTGTCTTTGATTCCTCGTACCCTAACATTTCAACCCTTTCGAACGAGTAATCTTCACTATTTTCTGCCCCAAAAGTACTATCAAAGCTCATAATCATCTCACCAAAAGCCGGTGTATTACATGCATTTATTTGAGGAAAATTTTCCAAAAAGTCAGTATCAGCTAGAAGATGCTGACGAATAGATTCAAGCACAGCAAAGTCAGAGTCAGTGATTGTTTTTGACGACATTTTTGAGTGTGTGCTATTAGGGTTTGTGCTATGGGTTTTTTTTTTGAGAGTTGTGGTTCGTATGGGTTAAAAGAATTCATATAAATATAAATCTTAAAAGATGAGATATTACTAAATAATGAGTTTACTAGCCCATGTAATTAGACTTTTTGACTAATCACGTGTAGGGTTCAAATTTTATATTCGATCACTTTTAAACTCTAATGCTCAGATTTCAGAACAATTAGTTAATTATGTTCATAAATTTTGGCTGAATAAGCTTAATTGTACCAAGAATCTATGAAGAACAAATAATACAAGATTTGATTTAATAATTTACACCCTGTACTAGCATTTGTTTAATTTCATGTAACCCTATGTAACAACCATCGGGTTCTAACTCAAATAATATTATATAGTAGTTTTTAATACTATAATGGTCCTGGGTTTTGAGTGTTAATGGAGGTATTATTTATTAGTACGAGGTTTATTGACCCCATGATTTTCGTAAGTATATATGTAAATTTGGGTGTAATATATTAAATCCAATGCTTTTTTGTAACTTTTTTTTAATATATTGCACCAAAATAGGTGAAAATATAGCAATTTCGTGATTTAATCAATTATATGTTCTATTCTACCTATTCAACTAAAAAATATAATTTTACTAATATAAAATTATCAAAAAAATACATAGCTCGGACTTTTACATTACTACCCGTTCATGTCATTGGCATGAGCTTAAATCCCACACATCCTGTCCTCCATATTGTAATGTGTAATAGTATTTAAAATTAAAAATAAAATAACTCTCTATTTTCATATGCTAGTAATATTATTTTCGTATATAATGATGTCTTGATTAGTGCAATTTTTCTCGTAATTTCCAGCTTTCAAGCTGGTTGGTGTAAATCTTAAGCACAAAATCTCAAGCCCACATTAGTATTTTGTCACCATATGCACGTGTGGCTGGCTAGATTTCCATATGCTTTCGGAAGGTGTACCTTGATAAATCTAACAAAAGAAACGCAACTAATTAAAACATGATTAAAAGAGGTAGCCTAGGAGCTGGGGGATTTCTGATTTACTTCTTCGTTATCTCCAAATACCCAAGAACATAAACATTACTCCCTCCGTTCTTAAAAGATTATCGTTTTAGAAGAAAAAATTTGTTCCAAAATATTTGTCGTTTACAACTTCTTAGAAGAATAAATTATTTACTTTTTTATATTACCCCTATCTTCTCTCATTGTCTCAATAAATTCTCTCCCTTGTATTAATAGTTTTCAATTTTCCATAAAGGGGTAGTGATGGAATTTCAAATAAATTTTACTAGTATTAAATGACTTTCTTAATCCATGTGTCAAAACCTTAAACGACAATCTTTTAGGAACAGAAATAATAATTTAGCCAGATTTTTTTAACGTGTTTAATAACTTTTAATATTTTAAACGATGCTCATTAATCTAACAATACTATTTTGCTCTATATATCATTATTAGCCGTATTTCTTTTTAGACTTATTATTAGCCGTATCATTATTAGCACTTACGAAGTTCGATGATCATTTATCTAACAATACTATTTTGCTCAATATGAGGTTGGGACTTGGGAGTTTGATGCTCATTTATCTAACAGTACTACTCCCTCCTTTCCTTAATATAGATACATGTGCTCAAGAATTAAGGAAATAATTGAAAAACATTAATTATACTATCAATTGTCTATAATACATTTCACCTCACTTATCTCATACTCTCTCTTCAATAACAGATTAACAATTTCCTATATATATTTACTCTTAGAAAAACTCAATGGTCTCATTTACTCTTACTTCATTTTCTTTCCCTTTCTCTCTCCCCATAAAACACCTTAATTATCAAATTTTTAATTAAGGACAATTTGGAAAAAATAATGATCAATTCTCCTAGATAACCACAAACGACAAATAATTAGGAATAACAAAAAAAGTCTAAAACGACTTACATATAGGAATGGAGGGAGTACTATTTTGCTCTATCATTATTAGCCGTATTTCTTTTTAGGCTTATTATTAGTCATATCATTAGAGACTCTGAATCCTAGAGGTAGTAGTGGAGAGACCAATTAAGTGACGTAAGGAAGTGTTTGATTGCATCTTAATGTATCTTAACAACCTATCTCTTAATGCATCTTAACAGTCCACAATTTTATATTGAGAGGTACTCTGAATAGTTTAGATATAAATATAAATGTGTATATTAAGTGCAAAGTGTAATGGAGTGGATCCTAATTCGTAATGTGGAGAGACCAATAATTATGTCACACAATAAAAAATACGTGATAAAATCAGGCATCAACATTGCATTATAGACATTAAGATGTTAAATTGATGATTCATTGATCTTTAAGTAAAATACAAATTCTGCTTCCCAAAAATGAATTTTGTTTTTTGTTTTTCTCGAGTTAAAATGAATAGTAGTAACAATAAGTTTTTTTTTTTGGATTTCATATAGATTGTATAATTAATATCAAATATCGTTTGTATATCGGTAAGCTCAGATATTAGTTGTACTGATATCTCTTTATCTATGTCTTTTGAATATTGAGATAATTTTCAGCAATCAAATTTTAGCCTTTTGCTAAAAGTATATATATATAGTTTTATTGTTTTACTCATCATATTGCTTGGTTTATAGGGGCAAGGGCGTAATTCTTTTGAGTTACATAAAATTTCTGCCATGTTACCTAGCTACCTAGATAAAATAAAATAAAGTGGAACTAATTATTTATTATAATTAATCTCAACAGCCAGTCAGAGTTATGATGGAACTAATTATTTATTATAATCTTTTCTTGTTGTCACTAAATAATTATTTAAATAAATTTGGTGAAAGTGTAATGAAAATAATTTGGGTTTATTTTTCCGATGTCAGAAGAGACAATCTATCACACAGTGCCCAACACTTTCATTTGAGTTTGGAGTAACATGTGCAAAAAGGTTCCTTTCCTCAATTTTACGCCAAAAAAGGCTCAGAAGAATCTAAAGCATCCTTAAAATACTTAACCATGCAGCAGAGCAATAACCATAATTTTGTTGTGGAGCACTCTAGATTAGATATAATAAATTTTACAACTTGTATCAGCACATGTTTTCTTATGTAATGCTAGAATCTTTTAAATTACTACTCCTTCCATTTTTTAATATATGTCATTTTAGAATTGTACACAAGTATTAAAAAAATAATTATAAAATATTAAATATAATATTAATTATTTATATTACTCTTGTATTGAAAAAAGAAAATGTTATTTATTGGATAGATAATAGTGAGAGAACTAAAGTTATATTTAATACTTGGGGTAATATTCAAAATTAAGCAATTAATGCTTATTTGAAATTCTCAAATGACTTATATTATGGAACAAAAATATTTCTCTAAAATGACTTATATTAAAGAACGGAGGGAGTACTCTATTTCCATTTGCTATTGTTTCTTATATAGATATTGATGAATTTGAGTACACTTTTTTTATTTTGATTTTTTTTCAGATTTCAGTCCTGATCACATTCGGGCTCCCTGATTTTGGTTAAGTTCCGAACTTTTGAGTTCAGCCATTGGATGATATCCAACGGTCCAAGACGAGAATGGGTTGGGGGGGGGAAAGACGCGGATCCATGCGGTTCAAAATTTGGAGGAATGGGTTAAGAAGAAAAAAAAAAGAAAGAGGACTCCATTTCGAAAAGATCACTCTCTCTCTAATAACAGAACCTTCCTCTCTCTGTCTCCCAAGATCGACGCAGATCTTGGTTAAAGCTGCTAAAGCTCCGGCTAAAAACTCCGGCGACGCAAACGGAAGACCCCGACCGACGCATTCGTAAGGTATTTTCTAATTTTTTGTTTGAACCAAATGAATGAAATCTAGGGTTTATTTCAGGGGTTTTGATTTCATTTTATACTCTTCCATATCCTCTTCCTTTACTTCAGAGTCCTAACTGCCGAGTCCCAACTAACTCTGTTAATGGTGGGTTGTCTGTTACTTGGGTTTTAAATTAATAACTTCCATCTGTCTGTTCTATTTAGGTGGTGGGCATTGATTCTAAGACATTGTGAAACTTAAATTTATATATTGTATTGTTGCATATATTTACTTATATTTTCGGATGTTTCATGTTATAACATTAATTTTTTAGTGTATATTGTATTTCAATTTTATTTATTGAACCAAATGAATGAAATCTAGGGTTCATTTCAGGGGTTTTGATTTCGTCGATACACAACTGTGGACTTTCATAAACCTTATACTCTTCCATATTCTCTTTCTTTCTTTAGAGTCCTAACTGCAGAGTCCAAATGTTCATTTTACGACAAGAATTTCACATAGTATTCAAACTTTGAGTCCCAACTCGCTCTGTATAGGGATTCGAAGCCTGTTAATGGTGGGTTGTCTATAGAAATCACAGGTTCAAAGCCTGTTAAGTGCTGCCAGGGTCCTTTACAAGAAACCTATTAAGCTTCTTTAGAGGAAACTAAAAGTTTGGTTTTTTTTCGTCATCATTCTCATTAGAAATTTTAGCAGATAATGGGGATGGATTAGCCTTTTTTATGGTTCCAATTAGTTTTCCTGTGGATGTGTTTGATGGTGGTTCATTTGGGCTGTTGGATAATAGGAAAATAAGGGTTTTGATTGTTGAGTTTGATACATCTAAAGATCAAAAGCATGGTGATTTAAATGGAAATCATGTTGGTATTGATGTTAGCAGTTTTATATTCTGACTCTCTTTTTTGTTCATGTGTAACTCTAATGCTCTGTGGATTACCAACTGTGGAATGTCTCTAAAACATTGCAATCTTATGGTGGTTTTGGCAAATAAGGTTCAACACAGGCATGTCTACTTCAAGCAACATGAGCATTCAAACTCATGATACCCGATTTCGAAACAAGATGTGTTACTGTCGCCTAAGAGCTGCTGTGAGAATATCCGAATCAGAGAAGAATCTTGGAAAGCTCTACTATGAGTGTCCAAAGGAGAAGGACAAAGGAAAATGTAAGTTTTGGGACTGGTGCAATCCAATTGGGTAGGACGAACCCAACTCCGCTGTTGAAGCACACGTGCAGCTGCGCAGCAATGATGATGCTCGACTTGGAGTCATTGAAATCAATGTGGCAAATCTTAAACACATCGTCAATATCATCATGTTCTTTTGTGGGCTAGCCTTGGTAGTGTCGGTCATGGCACTTGTTAAGTGATTGTAATGATTGTGTACTCTGCTACCCTAACTGTAATGACTGTTTTCATTGTCTTGTTAAGTGATTGTAATGATTGTCTTGTTGCAACTGGGTTGATGAATATATACATAATATACATATATAGGGATGATTGTCTTGATAATATTCACATTACATCGTCAATATGTATTTGATAACTGTAATGATTGTCTTGTTGCAACTGGGTTAAGAAAGCACTGAAGCATTATATCAACAAATACAAATTCCTAAACAAGCACCAAAGAAACTAATTATAATACAGAAAAAAAAAAATTTAAAAATTAAAAAAGCTCGGACAATATACCAGTGAAAACAATGAAAGAAGCCCCTGCCGCAAAGACTCCCATCCTGAAACACGAAAATGTCATCAATGTCAACTACAAGATAGAGACAAAATTGCAATAAGGAAAGCAAAATAACAAAAACTTACAATCATCGTTAATGTCAACGTCATCCTCATCGTACACTCCAACAAGTTTTGGACAATTTCTTTTGTCATGCGACACTCCAACAATCCCACAGCCATTGCATTTCCTAGCCTTCTTGATAGCCTTCTCTTTTCCTTCCTTAAGTCGTTTACCACAACCCTTTGTCCTTACCGAAAATGGTTCTTTGAGACTTAATTGTTGTCTCTGAAGAGAAATGGGCATATTGATACTCCCTTCCACATCCATGCTACTATGATTCATGGCGGCAAACCTCCTTTGAGTTGATAACAACAATTCTTTCAACTCTTTTGTATCATCTTCACTTAATGCAGCTTCATCAATAACATTAGACGCAATTTGGAAGAGACTACTACGCCTCAGTAACACAGAAGTATCACATATTTCACTCACCTTCCCACCCAAGTCATCCATAACTCTGCCAGATTTCGCAGATTTTGTCCACCTCCGCAAGATGTACTATTAGGTAATTCCATAACCTGTTTTTTGTGAAATACACCAACATATGCCTACATGGAATTCCATTACTCTCAAACATCTGACAACTACATTTAACAAAGTTTGATGACTTGTCAAACGAAAGCTTATGGTCATTAGAATCACCCTCCTTTACCCTCTGAACATTGTACATACAGTTGTTGTCATCTTTAAATGTACGTGTTATCACATACTTGCCACTTTCAAGCAGTTGCTCTTGAAACTTGTAAAAAATAGTATGTGTGTACAACTCACTCATCTGGTATTCCATGACCCGCCCAGTTAATGTTTGTGGCTTTTTATTGACATCCTTATGATCGAAATCCAGTTCATTATGTCGCATTTTTGAAAGTCCCCTATTAAACTTCTCACAAAATCCAACATTGAGTTTTGAGGAGACACGTACTTCTTGAACAAGGCATGAGCCCCTTCAACTCTTTGGCTACTAGTCATATGGGCACAAAAAATGTGTCTCGAAAATGCCGGAACCCATCTCTCGCGAATTTCGTACATCTCATGTAACCAATCATTCGTGTCAAATTTAGGTTTCCCTACAACCTCTGCCCATCTTCTTTCAAACTCGTATGGGCTCTCAGATTTCCATATACAACAACTCAACTCGTCATAATGTTCTTTGTAGGGAATTGGACCTAATTTTTCAGAATTTTTTTTCAAAATGTGCCAAATGCAATACCTATGAAAAGTATTTGGAAGCATAGCATGAATTGAATTTTGCATGGCCGGATCTTGATCAGTTATGATCATTTTGGGCGGGCTACCCGGCATCGCTTTCAACCATTCCTTGAAAAACCAATCAAAAGCATCAATCTTTTCACCACTTAATAATGCACACCCTAAAAGAGTTGTCTGCCCATGGTGATTAACCCCTACTATAGGTGCGAAAATCAAATTGTAGCGGTTCGTATTGTTAGTTGTATCAAACACAACAACATCCCCAAAATATTTGTATGACTTTCTACATGTTGCATCCGCCCAAAAATAATGAATCATGACACCCTCCTTTTGCTCGAATGTAAAAGTAAAACCAGGATTCTTTTTTTTCTCATCCTTAAAATACTCAAACTGTTGGGAAAAGTACGCCTAAAATAATCTCAATCCCAGGAATTACTTTTTCGTCTTTGTGAAATTAAATTGAAAATCAACAAAACCAATTATGAGAACAAAAATAACAAATAACCATCCACAAGCAAGACACCAAATTTAACGTGAAAAACCCTTAAAGGGAAAAATCACATGCCGAACTCCGAATCTCCACTATATTACTAATAATGGGCTTACAATATTAATCCTCCCAAGTTTTATGCCCTAAAACTTGAGGTTACATAATAAATCAAGAGAATACAAATTGACCTTTAATTAGGTTGAGAAACCGAATTAACTTCACCACCCAAAAACACTCCAAACAATAAAGTCTTCAAGCTTTCTATTGAATGGGGATGGTGCCGGATACCCACGAACAACAAACTGTAATTCTCTCTCTTTATTCTTTTGATACTTTCTTGCTACCAAGCTTCTCTCATGTATAAAATAAGACTTCTCCATAGTCTTATTTATAGTACTCTTTCTAATCCATTCTTATTATGGATTAGAAACAATTTATTCTCCTAATCAAATTAGGGATCACATCTCTTTATCAAATCTTTTTTCAACTTGGATTCCTTTCATGAAATCTCCAATTCCAATATTGCTTCCATTAACCCAATTTCTAATTGGATTAATATCAAGTAAACCCACTTACTTGCTCACAAAGAAAATCAATTCTTTTCTATCTTGGATTCTATCTCATGGGTGAGGACACACACCCAACAATCTCCCCCTCCGAACTCATGAGAGGAGGGATCACCAACCACAACTTCTTACTCGGAGTTAATTCCAACGAAGTCTTGGCTCAACTCAAGTTTCTTAGAATTCTCAACTATCTTCATGATCGACTTTGTCTCATCGACATGGTTCTTCTCGATGGGAGGATCTAACTAACACTTGACAAATTTTTTACTTGCCAAATTCATTCACAACCGCTTTGTACCCTGGCTGCGAGCAATCATTTTCCTTCATCACTTTTAGTACCCATTTAAAGCGAAGAGCTTTCCTCTCGTGGTTCTCATGCAAGGCTTTTCTCCCATCTCACACGGCTTTGTACCACACCTTTTTTCGCCTAACTCCCCCATCTTCAATACCTCTCACATGCGCCCGCATCGTGTAAAAAGCATTTACCTTCTTACTTCTAGTCACCACTAGAGACCCTTTAGTGAGCTTTCACTGACCTTCACCAAAGTAACTTTTATAACCATTCTCATCAAGCTTACCAGTAGAGATCAAATTAAGACGTATATCCGGAACATGTCTTACTTCTTTCAGCATCAACCTGCAATCACTGTTAGTTTCTAAACAAATATCTTCAATGCCTATAATCTTGGATGCACTTTCGTTTCCCATCCGCACATAGCCAAAATCACCACTAGTGTAGGATGTGAAGATTTCACCACGAGAAGTAGCATGGAACGAAGCACCCGAATCAACAATCCAATCATTAACATGGCACTTAGGTTTATCATCACAAACAATGGCTACATCAACATCGAATAGATACACAATCGAATCTTTATCCTCATCCTTTTTCTTAGACTGCTCCTTCTTCAAAAATCTACACTCTCGCCTTATGTGACTCTGTTTCTGGCAGTAAAAATAAATTATCTCTTTTCGATCTCTCGACCTTCCCCTGAATTTGTCATCTTCAGGTGAGCTTTCCTCTCTTTTTCTGCCCCTACTCTACGTGACAAAAACTTGTGACTCAACATTAGTCACTATAGTATCTCTTCGCCACTGTTCCTCGTTGAACAAACTATCCTTGACTGTATCCATAGTCAGCTTACCATTGGGAGCGGAGTTACTTAGTGATACTACCAGCGTCTCCCAGCTATCAGGCAAAGAGCTCAACAACAACAAAGCCTGCATCTCATCGTCAATGACCATCTTCATCGTACTCAACTGATTTATCAAACTCTGAAAATCACTTAAGTGTTCTGAAACGGAGTTTCCATCCTTAAACTTAGAATTCACAAGCTTCCTAATCAAAAAAGCTTTATTTTGTGCCGTCTTCCTTTCATACATGGACTCCAATTTCTGCCAGAGAGCATAGGCTTTAGTTTCTGTGGCAACATAATGAAACACACTTTGATCAATCCACGATCTAATTAGACCAATAGTCTTTCTGTTCATCTTGTTCCACTGCGCGTCACTCTTGTTTGCGGGCTTAACTCCATCGTTCTCAAGTAGCTCGTACAAATCCTTGCAGTAAAGTAAATCCTCCATTCTTGGCTTCCAATTGCATAATTTGCAGCCTTGAGATTAATCATGTAATCTGCTGTCCAATCCTCCATTTAATTCGCACAAGAAAACCACAAAAATAACCAAGATCTGATACCACTGTTGGGAAAAGTACGCCTAAAATAATCGCAATCCCAGGAATTACTTTTCCGTCTTTGTGCAATTAAATAGGAAATCAACAAAACCAATTATGAGAACAAAAATAACAAATAACCATCCACAAGCAAGACACCAAATTTAACGTGAAAAACCCTTAAAGGAAAAAACCACATGCCGAACTCCGAATCTCCACTATATTACTAATAATGGGCTTACAATAATCCTTCCAAGTTTTATGCCCTAAAACTTGAGGTTACACAATAAATCAAGAGAATACAAATTGACCTTTAATTAGGTTGAGAAATCTAATTAACTTCACCACCCAAAAACACTCCAAACAATAAAGTCTTCAAGCTTTCTATTGAATGGGGATGGTGCCGGATACCTACGAACAACAAACTATAATTCTCTCACTTTGTTCTTTTGATACTTTCTTGCTACCAAGGTTCTCTCATGTATAAAATAAGACTCCCCCATAGCCTTATTTATAGTACTCTTTCTAATCCATTCCTATTAATGGATTAGAAATAATTTATTCTCCTAATTAAATTAGGGATTACATCTCTTTATCAAATCTTTTTTCAACTTGGATTCCTTTCATGAAATCTCCAATTCCAATATTGCTTCCATTAACCCAATTTCTAATTGGATTAATATCAAGTAAACCCACTTACTTGCTCACAAAGAAAATCAATTCTTTTCTATCTTGGATTCTATCTCATGGGTGAGGACCCACACCCAACACAAACAACAGATTAGCATCATGTCCCTTTAAAGCACTCCTCCTATCTCTTTCAGCATTATAAAGATCTCGTGTTGTACATCCAACATTTTTAAGACCTCCAGCTTCCATCTCTAAAATACTCATTTGTTGTCATGTTGGCACATTAGCTTTTGATAGTTGTTCTATTAAATTTCTTTTGGCAAGTGTCACTACACGATGAGAGTGCAACAAATGTACTTTTCTTGGGGTCATAAGAGGATGGTTATGACCCTCAACAAATTGTCTAATAACAAACCCCCCCGCATCGGTCTGATCTTTCACAACTACCACTCTCGCACCACAACCAGCTTTAGTTAGGCCCCGTTTTCGTACAATATATTGAGTTTTGTTGGGCACAATTCTCCTCAACCCTTCTTTATAACAAACAAATTCCTTTCTAATTATGTCACCGTTAGGACTCTTCTTATTAGAATTTAACCGCGTACCAAATCCACCTTCTCTACCATAGTTGTTATAAAAGTCGCGAACATCGCCTAAGTTGTGAAAATGTTGCCCAATTTTCGGTATCAACTCGTTTTTAACTTGCAAAGTGTAAAGATGTTGAGAAGAATTACAAGATGATACCATTACTATCTCTTCTACACAATGCTACATTCTGCAAACCCAACAATAAATAAAATTGAAATACAATACACTAAAAAATTAATGTTATAACATGAAACATCCGAAAATATAAGTAAATATATGCAACAATACAATATATAAATTTGAGTTTTACACTGTCTAAGAATCAATGCCCACCACCTAAATAGAACAGACAGATAGAAGTTATTAATTTAAAACCCAAGTAACAGACAACCCACCATTAACAGAGTTAGTTGGGACTCGGCAGTTAGGACTCTGAAGTAAAGGAAGAGGATATGGAAGAGTATAAAACGAAATCAAAACCCTTGAAATGAACCCTAGATTTCATTCATTTGGTTCAAACAGAAAATTAGAAAATACCTTACGAATGCGTCGGTCGGGGTCTTTCCGTTTGCGTCGCCGGAGTTTTCAACCGGAGCTTTAGCAGCTTTAAACATGATCGGCGTCGATCTTGGGAGACAGAGAGAGGAAGGTTCTGTTGTTAGAGAGAGAGAGTGATCTCTTCGAAATGGAGTCCTTTTTATTTTTTTTCTTCTTAACCCGTTCCTTCGAATTTTGACCTGCATGGATCCGCTTCTTTTTTTTCCCCAACCCATTCCTGTTCTGGACCGTTGGATATCATCCAATGGCTGAACTCAAAAGTTCGAAACTTAACCAAAATCAGGGAGCCCGGATGTGATCAGGACTGTGTGTGTGTGTATATATATATATATATATATAATGATTCATATCATGTATTACATGGATCAAAAATGGACATACACCACATCTATTGTTCAATATAAGAACCAACAGCCAAAATTAGAACTGAAAAATTCACATCCGCTACTAATAGTGGATGACGATGATACTATTTTCAGTGGCATCTGCTAATATTAGTAATAGACGGCACAAGTCATCCGCTACTATTAGTAGCGGACATGAATTTTTCAATTTAAATCTTGTCCGTTAGTTCTTGTATTAGACGCTAATGATGATATTTGGCCATTTTAATTCATAGCAAGTACTTGCTATAGATAATTCCCCTATATATGTGTGTGTGTGTGTGTGTGTGTGTGTGTGTGTGTGTGTGTGTGTGTGTGTGTGTGTGTGTGTGTGTGTGGCGGTTGAGATTAATTATTTTACTTGAATTAATTAGTGAGATTAATTATTTTATTTCAGTTAGTTATTTAATTATTTTAATTAGTTAGTTTAATTATTTACTTGATTGATTAATGGAGTTAATTATTTTATGTGTAGTGTAATAATGTGTAATGAATTTTATTTATTTTATATAGTATGTACATGTTTATAGTATTTAATTGTGTTATCTTACACAAGAAAATACAATTAATTAAACAGGTGTAAATGCAGTCAAATAAGTTTAAAAAATATTAAAACTATATAAATACATGACTTTGTCATTAGTATTCTGGCCAAAGTTGGGGTCATAGGGTCAATTTTTGTTGACTTATATATACATGAATTTTTTTATTATTAACTTTTGTTGATTAGGGTTAATTTTGTAAATTGTGCAATATTTGGAGGGACAAAGTGTATTCGGCCTTTTTTAAAAAAATTTTTATACTATTACAATTCAATTCTATTCTAAAAATACATTTCATCTTAGGAGGTCTATGGGGAGCCTAGGGAAGGGGCCATGGGCGAAAGTATTGGGGAACCTAATAGCATGTTTGTGATCAGTTTTGATTTGGGGAAAAGCTAGGGAAGGGATGAAAAGAGAAAGTTCCTCTTTTAATGAAAAAAAATAGAAGGAAGAAATTTCTCTTTCCTTCCCTCAAAGTTAAAATTCACAAACACATCCCTTACCTTTTATTTTTTATAATGCTTGTTGAATTCTGATTTTTTTTCTTAAGTGGTAGATTCGAGTTTTATTTTTTATAATGCTTGTTGAATTCTAATTTTTTTCTTAAGTGGTAGATTCGAGTATGTGATCTTACACAATAAATAAAAAATGTCTTAAACACTAAGCTATTGACTTTAATCTTCATGGAAAGGTAATAATTAAGTTACGATATTGTTTTCCTTCTACACATTTTTGAAATGTTATTGTTATAAACTATGAGAGAGCCACACCTTAAAAGCTAGCTATTAAGGTTGGAGAGCCTAAAATTTATTTCGCAGTCCCGGCGGTTTTGCGCTAGACGAATCTAGCCCTGGGCGAATACTGCAATACCGACGTCACCACCCGCGCCGCACGATTGCAACCGGAAGGTAGTGGACGGCTTTGATACCAATTGTTATAAACCATTGAGAGCCACACCTTAACAATTAGCTATTAAGGTTGAAGAGCCCAAAGTTTATAAATATTTCACATCAAAGTCCCATACCATCGATGTGGAACACAAGTCTCATACCTTGCAACTAGGATCATAACAGTTATCTTTTAAAACTTCTATTATATTGCACAGGGTAGTGATAGAGTTCATAATTATAAGGTGTACAATGGAGCCCGGGCACGTCTCTTTCCTTAATCTACGAGACCTAGCCAACCCTACTACATGTTTTTCTAAAAATGCTAACTAAGAGGGTTCATGCATGCATGGATTAACAGATGATGTCCCTACCCCTCCACTGAAGGATTTATGCGTATCTTCTTCGGACAGACCCACATGTTTATGCATGTTTCATTCCTACAAAATCATTTAGCATGCGTTGGTAAGTTTTAATTTGGAGGGAAATTATTTGTTTTTTTTCACCTTTTCCTCCCATCCTTTCAAATCAAAACTCAGGTCAATAAAGCCAATTCAAATCTTTGTACGGTGGGTTTCCAACCATATTGCCAACATGGTTGGTAACAAACAGTGGGTTTTGTCAGTTCTTGCTTTCAATGCCATAATGGGTGGATCACATGCAGGAAACAAACAAAGGCCAAGAAGATGGGAGTCAAAATATATCACAACTGGAAGTCTGTGCTTGAAAATTGCAAGATGTTTTTACTTGACAAACATATTAGAAGATGCTATTAAGGGAGGACATCCAATATTGATAATTGCAGAAGACATTGAGCATGAAGCTCCTACTCTTGTTGCACCAAAAAAAGAAGAAGCTCCTACTCTTGTGGTCAACAAGCTCAGAGAAGTTCTAAAGATTACTGCACTAAAGACGCTAATTCAAAATATGCATTTGTTTACTTTCTGTGCTGGGATTGAAGCTATATTTGAACTAGTTTGGTGATATGGTGTTCTCAATTTTGTGGTTGCATTTTCACCTTGAAGACGGGGTGAATTTTGAGGTGTTGGTAATTGTTGACGAATGATTATTAGGGTCCGAATTATATGGTGGGTCAAAGTCAGTTGAGTATTTTTAGGAATCAAAGATTCCTAATTATATTTAATTTCTAACTCCTAAGAAAAGTGTCAGGATATGATCCGACTTCTTTTCTTTAAGGAGATTTAGTTCGATCCCATTAAAGAATCATACATAATGAGGAAGCCTAATATTCCTACACGGGAAAAGGCTTGGTGAAGGTGGTCTGATCAATATAAATACAAGGTTATACCCCAATCATCAAGTATACACACAATATTATTTTCAGCACTATAGCATAAAGCCTCTATTGTTAAAAACTTATTCAACATGTACTTATTCTCACACCGGAGCTATCCCCTGACGACACAAACCTCAAGTTTCGCGTGTGACTTCGTTTTTGTGCAGGATTTGATACGCTTTTGGTGATTGAGACACATGAGCGAATCTTTGCGTTAACATTTTGGGGGTAGAAGAAGGGGGAGTTAGTGCTATAGAATTTTTCAATCACGAGAAATTGGTCCAGGAGTAATGGCGACTAGTAAGACAGTGTCCGGACATGGAAAATCGACGACGAACCTATCTACTCAGCCAAAAGGTTCGGTTAAGGACAAGTTGGGCATGTCCAAAGAAATCTTGGACAGGCTTGGACCCCGTAGTCAATCCGTAGGCCAAAAGAACACCCAAGGTGGTGACGTCAAGCGTCGATTGTTCTTGATGGTCAGGATGGAAGCAAGACTCAATGAATGTGTCGAGGACAACTCGTCCCAAACACGAACCCAAGATGATCAAGGCTTTTGGCATGATGATAGAGATGAGAGGCGAACCATCCTAGCAAAGAAGGTTCAAGTGGCCAACGATGCCGTTAAGGCCCTACTTCTTCAACAAAAAGAATGGGATGCTCAGTTAGCTCTATTGGATGGTGAGGAAGAGGCCTCCAGCCATAGCCGAAGACGGGAGCATTCATTAGGGAATCAGTCTAGGACACATCGTTCAGACCATTCTCGGTGAATCGGGAGTAGGCGCCGAAGCTGCTCCCATGAAAAGAGCAGGCACAGAAGCCGCTCGCAGTAGAGAAGAACATGCCTCGCGACCGTTCATAGGAGAGGAGCAGGAACCGAAGTCACTCTCGAGAAGCAAGTTTAGAAGATAAACGGAGACGATGAGAGGTCTCTCCGGACCAAAGGAAGGGGGGCAGGAGAAAGTTTTCCCCTCGAAGGAGCGAAATCGAACTGTTAGCTGGAAGACTTGCGGAGTTGGAACAAAGACTTGCAAATTCCAATCTGAAAAATGGAACTTCAGTTAAATCATCATTGCCATCCTCCCTAGAGATAGATCGGGAATGGGTTGATTCGAATAAAAGGCCCCATACATGGAGAGTTATGACGGCTCTGGAGATCCCTATGAACATAGCCAGCTTTATGACCGGCTGATAAGCTACTATGATCACTACTTCGATGATGCTAAATATTAGATGTTTATGACGACTATGAAGAAGGACGCTAGGCAATTGATGATAACATTAGCCCCGAATTCAGTCTCGTCATGGAAAGAACTATGTGACAAGTTCCACATCAGGTTTGAAAGTAACAAGAGGAGAGGAAAGCTAACAGGGTATTTGGTTCAGATAAAGCAGTATTCAAACGAAACATTAGGCCAATATGTTAAAAGGTTTCGTGAGGCAGTCGGTCAAGTATCGGATCTGAACGATTCTCAAGCTCTCAGATACTTTTAGATGGGTCTGGACGTTGTAAAGTCAAAGGAATTGATGAAGGATCTAGTGTTCAATCATCCGAAAGACTTGACTGAAGCATTTGACCGGGTTGAAGGCTTCATAACAGTAGAAGAAGCAATGAACAGCCTGAAGCTGAGCATGACAGAGAAGCCGAAGGATCAGGACAAGAATAATTATTCCAAGAGTAGTGCTGTAAACTAGTGCTGTAACTGGTGTTCTTGCATCATCTCATTCTCATCATCGTCCCCACCGAGAAGAAGTTGTAAACATATATAGCTAGTTCTTTTTCTTATTTTTATTCTCTAATCTCAAATATGTTTACCCACCAAGACGAAAGCGGCCAAGCGAAACATACATTCACGTCTTTTTTATTTAAATTTTTTTATTTTTTAATCAGCAAAAAGATATTTTATTAAATACCAAAAAATTTACAATTGTGGCAATTCAAAAGAACTGGACATCAAGCAGACTACGTAGACATATCAGTTTACAAAACCTCATCCACTACAAAACAAAAATAATTCATCTTTAAAAACCTGCAAGATGTTGGAAAAACTCCTCCAATTATAACTGTCTTTGAAAAACTAAATAAACTAGAAAATAATATCACAATAATAAACCAAACATAAGACACCAAATTTTACGTGGAAAACCCTCTAAAATTAAGAGGTAAAAACCACGGGTCGAACTCCGAACAATTTCACTATAATCAACTGTGAATACAAATATCCCTTCCAAGTTTTATAACTAAAAACTTGAAATATTAAGAAATTGAAAGAATACAAGAATACCTCAATTTGAGTGAAAACTCAAATTATCTCAC
Source organism: Panax stipuleanatus (assembly GCA_020205555.1). Classification (NCBI taxonomy): domain Eukaryota; kingdom Viridiplantae; phylum Streptophyta; class Magnoliopsida; order Apiales; family Araliaceae; genus Panax; species Panax stipuleanatus. The sequence goes on along the minus strand of JAINUT010001816.1, from coordinate 84,736 downwards.
CACCTAGAACCTCAGAATTAATTAAAGTCTTCAAGCAATTAATTAACCCGGAAAAATGATGACAATTTGTGAATAAACTTTCACAAAAAAACCTTCTCAATTTACTCACTTTTTCTCTACCGAAGCACTGTCAATACAATGCTCCTTCTGAAAAATACTCACAGTTGCTATTTCGTGTGATATTCAATATGGCATGAATAAGTCATATATATATTAATAATATGATGACTTCAATTTGGATTGGGATTGTACCCAACAGTATTCCAAGCTGCTTTATTCCTAAATCAAGTCACCTTCGAAAATTACTAAACTGCCATCCCAAATCCAATGTTACTTCTGAAAATTCAATTCCTTTCCAATTTCAGAACATACATACCAAAATAAAAAAAATTCCTATTTTAAATAGGATAATCTCATGGGTTTGGATCCTACAAACCCAACAATCTCCCCCTCCAAATCCATGAGAGAGGGCTTTCACCGTGACCCCGTCACTTGGAGTCCATCCCGACCAACTCCTTGCAAAACTCCAGTTTATTGCGAGTTACAACCTTTGTCAACATGTCTGAAGGGTTCTCGTCGGTATGAACTTTCTTTATTTTCATCAATTCCTTTTCCATCACTTCTCGAAGCCAGTGATAACGAACATCAATGTGTTTGGTACAATTATGATACGTGGCATTTTTGGTCAAGTCAATTGCACTTTGACTGTCACAATAAACCACATATTCATCCTGTGTCAAACCCAACTCTTGGAGAAACCGTTTCAACCATAACATCTCCTTGCCTGCTTCCGTAGCGGCGATGTATTCTGACTCAGTTGTAGACAAGGCAACACACTTCTGCAACTTGGACTGCCATGATACAGCTCCCCCTGCAAAAATAAATAAATATCCTGAAGTAGACTTCTTCTCTTCAGAACCTGCCATGTCTGCATCTGTAAAACCCTCCAAGACTGGACTCGAACCACCAAACCCCAAACACAAATCGAAAGTAGCTTTCAAGTATCTAAGAATCCACTTAACTGCTTCCCAATGTTCTCTACCAGGATTTGACAAATACCTGCTCACAACGCCAACTGCATAAGCAATATCTGGCCGTGTACAAACCATCGCATACATAAGACTCCCTACAGCAGAGGAGTAGGGAACTGCTGACATATCATCTCTTCCTTCCTTAGTAGAAGGACACATGCGCTTTGTCAACTTAATATGATTGGCCAGTGGTGTGCTAACTGGCTTAGCATCACCCATGTTGAACCTTGCAAGCACTCGTTCAACATACTTCTCTTGTGACAACCACAACCTTTTAGCTTTTCTGTCACGAGCAATCTTCATGCCCAAAATCTGCTTAGCCGGGCCTAAGTCCTTCATATCAAAGGACTTAAATAACTCACCTTTGAGCCTGCGAATCATATTACCATCTTGCCCAACTATCAACATATCATCTACATATAACAACAAAATAACGAAGTTATCATCCGAAAACTTTTTAACATACACACAATGATCTACAATTGTTCTGCTGCAACCTTGATCCATCATGAATGAATCAAATTTCATGTACCACTGCCTTGGAGCTTGTTTCAGGCCGTACAAACTTTTCTTCAACCTGCAAACCAAGTGCTCTTTCCCTTTAACTTCAAATCCCTCTGGTTGCTCCATGTAGATTTCCTCCTTCAAATCACCATGAAGGAATGCAGTTTTCACATCTAGTTGCTCAAGCTCAAGATCCATACTAGCTACTAACCCCAACACTGCTCGAATAGAGGTCATTTTTACAACCGGAGAAAAAATCTCATCGAAATCAATACCTTGCTTTTGAGCAAAACCCTTGACCACCAATCGAGCCTTGTACTTCACTAGTTTTTCTCCATCCTTTTTCAGCTTGAACAGCCATTTATTCTTCAATGCTTTTCTGCCCTTCGGAAGTGTAGGCAGCTCATAAATGTGATTCTTGTGCAACGAATCCATCTTATCCCGCATTGCTCTCAGCCAATTATTCTTCTCCTTATGAGTCTTAACTTCCTGAAAAGTTTCTGGTTCTCCCTCCTCAGCAACTAAAAGATATTCAGACGAAGGATACCTGACTGATGGCACATGTTCTCTCGTAGATCTTCTTAGCTGAGGTTCTTCAATATCAAGTTGAGGGGGTTGCTCCCCCTGCTCAACACTCTCTGCATCTGATCCATTACCATCGTGCAACTCTGTATCAGTCACATCTTCATTCTGACTTTCTTCTCCAACTGTGGCATTCTGTAATGGCGAAGGAACTCCGCTGAGGTCTGGAACTTTATTTTCCCTAGGTTGTGTAACTTTATCAAAATCCTCATAATTCTGGTGCTCATGAAACACCACGTCTCTGCTTCTGAACAATTTTCTCTGAACTGGATCCCATAACCTGTACCCAAATTCTGCATCTCCATAGCCAACAAACACACATGGAGTAGATTTGTCATCAAGCTTCGATCGTTGTTCCTTGGGAATATGTGCAAAAGCCTTGCACCCAAATACCCTCAAATAAGAATAGGACACATCCTTACCACTCCAAACCTTCTCTGGAATCTGAAAGTCCAACGGTGCTGATGGAGATCTATTAATCAGGTAGCAAGCGGTACGAACAGTTTCTATCCAGAATGACTTAGGCAACTTAGCCATTCTCAACATGCATCGGACTCGCTCAATAATAGTGCGGTTCATTCTCTCAGCCACACCATTATGCTGTGGGGTGCCAGGAACTGTCTGCTCATGTCGAATACCGTGTTTCACACAATATGCTGCAAACTCTTTTGAATTGTATTCCCCTCCGTTGTCACTGCGAAGATACTTCAATAATTTTCCAGTCTCTCTTTCAACCATAGCATGGAAACTCTGAAAATGCTGGAATACCTGGTCTTTTTTTTTCAACAAAAACACCCACACCTTACGTGAAGCATCATCAATAAAAGTAACAAAATATCTATTGCCACCTAATGACTCAACCTCAATGGGACCACATACATCAGAATATACTCTCTCAAGTAACTCAGATTTTCTTTTAGAGGAGCTGCTAAAAGAAACTCTATTCTGCTTACCAAATAAACAATAATCACAAGGGTTTAGTACAGTACCTTTAGCAAAAGGAATGAGGGACCTCTTTGCTAACATCTGCAACCCTTTCTCACTCATGTGCCCAAGCCTTTTATGCCACAGATTCGGTGAAGATTCATCTTCAATTGCATTAAACTCGCTAGAACACACCTTCACATGAGTTTTGTATAATGAGCAACAAGCAGTACCTCTAGCGACTACCATAGTACCCTTGGTAAGCTTCCACTTTTCGCTGCCGAAGTGATTCTCATAGCCTTCCTTGTCCAAGGCCATACCCGAAATCAAGTTGAGGCGCAAATCTGGAACATGTCTCACATCCCTCAAAGTAATAGTGCAGCCTACATCTGTCTGTATGCAAACATCACCAATTCCAACAATCTTGGACTGATCAGTGTTACCCATCCTCACAAACCCAAAGTCTCCGGCTTTGTACGTGGTGAAGAATTCTCTCTTGGGAGTAGCGTGATACGAAGCACCTGTATCAATAACCCAATCAATCTTCTGATCAACAACATGTAGCATTCTTCTTCCCCGAACGAAAGAAGCACAACATCCTCAGTAACTGTAGCTGCAGTATTCTTCTCCTCAACTTTTCCTTGCTCACCAGTTTTCTGCTTGGCTAACCAGATCTTGCAATTTCTTTTGAAGTGACCCTCCTTGTTGCAATGAAAACACCTGTATGTAGCACCTTCTCTTGTCTTTGACTTGCTCCTATGATTTCTGGAATTTTTGCTTTTACTGCGATTCAAATTTCCCTTGTGAGATCCCCTGAAGTTACTTCTACCCCTGTTCTCTGCCACAAGTGTTTGTGTCTCAAAATTCAAACCCTGCTCCTTTCGTCTTGTTTTCTCGTTGTGTATGCTGTCCTTGACCATCTGCATGGTTATCTTTCCTTCCGGAGCTGAATTGCTTAGTGACACAACCAAAGTTTCCCAACTGTTAGGCAATGAACTGAGAAGCAACAATGCCTGAATCTCATCCTCAAGATTCAACTTCATGGTAGACAACTGGTTCACCAATCCCTGGAACTCACTCATATGCTCGGATACACTGCTACCATCTTTATACTTCAGGTTCACAATCTTTCGAATCACAAAGGTTTTATTCTGAGCATTCTTTTTGTAAGACCCCAACTTTTATGAATAAAGATTTAGTTTTCTTTATATATTATTTCGAAACAGTAAGGTGTTGTTTTGATAAATATGAAAGTTATGGGTGAAATGTGCAAATATTTTTAAAATGAGCAAGTGGTTATAAAATATTCTTGTTGTCGGGGAATATTCGTTTGGTTCGTGGAATATTCTTGTTGTCGGAGAATATTCGTACGATGGCGCAGCTATTTGTGGGCCCCCACAACGGAATAACTGTCGAATATAGAAAGCGACAGAAATAACTTTTTTACAAAATAACGGCGTGGTTATTACTGTTAGTACTGTTGAAATACCCGGTGGTTAAAATACAGTGATACACGGTGTTGCATAGTAGCACACGGTATTGCACAGTATTTCGAATTATTGAGTCTTACGTGAGAAGTATTGTTACAGTAATTACTGTTCAATATTTTATATTATTGACTCAATAATTGCTACGTTGCCATTTTATATGATTGATTCAATAATGGCTACAGTTGATATTTTGTAGTATTGATTCAATTATTGTCATTGCACAGTATTTCACATTATCAACTCAATAATTCATATTATTTGAATAATATTATTAGATAGCATTATTGACAATGTCTAAGGAAGTTCTGTCTAGGAGGGGTTATTTAATTGCACGCCAGTAAGGAGAAGTCCTTATCGGAAGGCCCCCTCTGTCATGGGAACGACCTGGTTGTTAATATTGTAGTTCTATAATATTATTTGTGAATAATTAATTATTGATTTATATGATAAGAAAATATTTATTTTGTGGATATTAAAGAAGGAATTGGCGCTGGTGAGTTTTTATCAATATTTTGGTGTGAAAAATCATCTGTTTTTGGATTTCGGATAATTTATGTTTGAAATTTGGAAAAACTTCCTTCTGCAAAGTTGTAGAGAATTAAATTTTCTATGGAAGGACATAGAATTTGTATTTTTCTGACAAAGGGGCTATTTGTTATGAATTATTGAAGTTTCGAAAAATAAATATTTTTTAAATAAAATGGTGGGCCCCACTTTTGTTGTTGAAAAATCTGAAATTTTTAGCCGCCAGGCGGCGGAATTTTTTTTTAAAAAATAATATTTTATTCATTTAGTCTCCTTTGGCATCCTAAGCTTTTCCTATAAATAGGGTGCTTAGGTTAGAATTGAAAATCACACCAGAATCAGAAGTTTTCTCTCTCTATAATATCGACCGTATTTTTGTGAGTATTTCAATACTTTGAGTGTTGCTATTCAGTGCAAGTTTCCTTCGGTATTATATCCTATATTCCAGTCAGAGGTACTATCTTTTTGAGGTAAGGGATGTTATTTTTTTCGTAAATGATGTTATTCTTTTCAATATCATTATACAGAAATATTGTCATGGATTTTATGTTAAAATTCTTACTTTTTCCGTCGGGGTTACTATTCACGTATACGGCACTATTCACGTATACGGCACTATTCACGGAAAAATTAAATTTTCTTCTATTTGTCCAAATTACTTGTTAAGGTTACTATCTTTGATTGTATCCAAGTTTTGAGCTCTATTCTTGAATTTTGCTCCATAAATTGATTATTACGAGGTATTTTTGAATTGGATATACTAAAATACGAATCCTTAGTCTTTGTCTTTTATCTCACTGGATTCGTTTTTTTTAAATATTTTTCATCATTCTCAGTCCTAAAAGGTGATGTAACTGAATATCTTTGGCCTGTAGAGCAAAGATGAATGATCACTTGATGAATATCTTTGGCCTGTAGAGCAAAGATGAATGATTACCTGATGAATATCTTTGGCTGTAGTGCAAAGATGACAGGTGTTGAGATGAATATGACCACTGATGATACAAATGAATATCTTTGGCCTGTAGTGCAAAGATGAATATTGATTCGAGATGTATATTGATTGATGTTACAGGGATAAAATATTGATGATGGACTTTTAAATCATAGAAGATAGTAGACTTCATTATCTGCTTAAACTCTTCTAATGATTTGTTATTCCGCTGCGAATATTGATCTAAAGTTGGTTGTCCATTATATTTTATCTGATTTGTTGAAGACTAACGATAATTTATTTTCCATTATCTTAGTCATAATATTCTTTACTGAGCTAGTTGAGCTCACCCTTTTCATCTGTTGTCCTCTTCAGGAAATGAGGATGGTTCGGGAACTAGTCGGGGGACAGAGTGATGGTCCGAGTTAGAGCAGTAGTAGTCCTCACTATTTCTGATAAATAGTGTGATAATAATTGTAATGAGGACTTAGTTTGAATCTTAATATTTTTTACATATTTGTATTGAGACTCACAGTTGTGTGGTCGTATTTTGCACGACCGTATGATATAAAGTTTGTATTTGAATTCTGTACCATGTATTTGGCGACTCAGAATGGGTTGGGTTGAATGGACCTATTCTGGGGGCGTCACAGGGATTGTACCCAACAGTATTCCAAGCTGCTTTATTCCTAAATCAAGTCACCTTCGGAAATTACTAAACTGTCATCCCAAATCCAATGTTACTTCTGAAAATTCAATTCCTTTCCAATTTCAGAACATACATACCAAAATAAAAAAAATTCCTATTTTAAATAGGATAATCTCATGGGTTTGGATCCCACAAACCCAACACAAGAATCATCCTGGAACAAATTGAAACAAACAAAAACCCTGCACAGAGTATTCCACTTGCAAATAGATCAACAAATTCAACCGCTCAACATCACAATTCTGGCCTTCGCTCATGGAATCAAAATTCTGAAAGCACCAACCATGGATTCTCAAGCCACTGGTGTGAATTAATTATAACTGATTTACTCTTAACTTGCATCCATGTCAACAAATTTTCTACACAAAACCTATTTTTTGAAAGTTAATTTATTTCTAGCATAATACAACTCCACACTTTCCTCATCTTCTTACTTTTCCAGCTATAACAAACTCTCAATGTTTCTTCAATGCATTAGAATAACCCAAGAAAAACCTCACCATTCTAAAATTTTACCCCAAACTTTCCAAGCCCAAAAACAGTGTATAATAATGTGTATTAGAATATGTTGAGTCCTCCTCTTCAATGCCACACCACAAATGATTTTGTAGCTATTACTTCTTGAAGCCTGAATTTTCGAAGATGCTTCAACTTTCCAAACCATTTTGATCCGGCCACAATCTTGTATATTTTTTTTATTCTCAAGAATTTCCTTACTTCTACAAACTGAAAATAGACCATGTTTCCGCAACAATCTATCTTGCTTATCTTCTTGAAGACACACATTTTGAGTTTGTTATAATAAATTTTGTAGATTTTCTTTCTCTTCTTAAAACAGGTCTCTTCATTAAAGTTTCATGAAGTTCCTATCAATCTCTTAAAGCCGTTTGAAGAGCTGCAAACGAACCGAACTGAACCGAACTTTGTCGAACTCGAACACTTTTAGTCGAACTCGAACATGTTCGAGTAACTCGATGGAAATAATAACTATGTACGAGTTCGGATAGTTTGGTGTTCGCGAACTGTTCGTGAACATGATCGAGTTTGCGAACAGTTCGCGAACAAGTCGAACATATGCTTGTTCGCAAACACAAACTATGTTCACGAACACCAAACTTGTTCACGAACACAAACTTGCTCACGAACATAAACTTGTTCACGAACACAAATTTGTTCACGAACACAAATTTAGAACTCTGAAGCAAAAAACAGTTAAATAAATATAAAAAATATTTTTTCTAAGAGTCTAAGTATTCAATCAAAAATTAGACCAAATATTGTAATCATCATTCATCCAAAAAGACCAAAACCAAAAATGATTACTTAGAACTTAGAAGTTATAATTAACTTAAAAGTTAAAAGTTAACAAGTACTTAAAAATTCTTGATTTACAAATATCAACAATCAAATATTAATATCAAAAATTCTTTCAACTCTTCAAGGTCCAATCACTTCAAACAGAGTCTACAAACAAATAATTATCAAAAACTCACAATTTAATATTAGTAATGTATTTCTTTTGTTGTCATTTTTAATTAATATTCAATTTTTTTATAATTTTTAAATTTAATATCTAGTTTTTATTTTTGATCTTCAAATTTATGTATAGTTTTTAAAGTTTCAAAATTATTCAATAAATAATTTAATGATTATTACTCTATTACTAACGTCTCGATACGTACATTTAAGACTTGATTTCTCTATTCTCTATCTCGATTTGACAATTTCAATAACTCATGTACATGTAAGCAACTGTATTGTAATTTGTACCATTCTTTAATTAATGTCAAATTGTCATTGCATGATGATTAATGACTTTATTTATGTGCTTTATGACATGGTTTATAATTTATTAAATTATTTGGGATGTAAATTATAATAATCCAACAATCATTGCTCAAAATTTTATAACAATATTAAAACTATTTTAATTAAATTAGAATTTAGAGGTAAAAAAGTACATATTATTATTTATTAAATATTTAAAAAAAAGTTTACTTATAATAAATTATTAAAAAAACAAAAAAGATGTTTAGGTAATAAAAAAAATAACTACAAATTTAACAATTATTAATAAGACAAACTTTAGAATTTAATATGAAATAACTAATTATTTGTATTTAGAATTTTAGAAACAATTTAAACATGTAATTAAGAAATCGAACTACTCGAACCGATCTCGAACCAAACTCGAACCTATCGAACCGAACCGATCTCGAACTTATCGAACCGATCTCGAACTTATCGAACCGAACTCGAACTTACTGAACTGAACCGAACCGAACTCGAACTATTCGCGAACAAAGACGAACCGAACCACATGGTTCGCGAACATGTTCGATCGAGCAATCGAACGGAATACTCTGTGCGAACTCGACTTGACTAAGCGAGCAAGTCAAACTCGAACTGAACCGAATTCGAACCGAACCGAACCGATTCGCGAACAGTTCGGTTCGTTTGCAGCCCTCAAAATTTTATAACAATATTAAAATTATTTTAATTAAATTAGAATTTAGAGGTAAAAAAGTACATATTATTATTTATTAAATATTTAAAAAAAAGTTTACTTATAATAAATTATTAAAAAAACAAAAAAGATGTTTAGGTAATAAAAAAAATAACTACAAATTTAACAATTATTAATAAGACAAACTTTAGAATTTAATATGAAATAACTAATTATTTGTATTTAGAATTTTAGAAACAATTTAAACATGTAATTAAGAAATCGAACTACTCGAACCGATCTCGAACCAAACTCGAACCTATCGAACCGAACCGATCTCGAACTTATCGAACCGAACTCGAACTTACTGAACTGAACCGAACCGAACTCGAACTATTCGCGAACAAAGACGAACCGAACCACATGGTTCGCGAACATGTTCGACCGAGCAATCGAACGGAATACTCTGTGCGAACTCGACTCGACTAAGCGATCAAGTCAAACTCGAACTGAACCGAATTCGAACCGAACCGAACCGATTCGCTAACAGTTCGGTTCGTTTGCAGCCCTCGGTTTCCTTAATGGAAGCTTTCTTGGACATTGATATAAGAAAAAGTCTTGGGTATTTATCCTTTAAATAGTCATCTCCACACCAATTATCTTCCGAAAATCTAATACCTTTCCCATTCCCCACCTGCCAAAACCAACAATTTTCATCCACTATGTCTTCGTAAACCTCCTCCCCCCCCCCCCCCCCCCCCGCAAACATGATATCTTTCCAGATTTTTGGCACCTTGGATATTTTACAACCCTCGTATAAAAAAGTTTCCTTATCCCAGCCATATTTGTCGCATATAAGTCTCCTCCATAAGGCATTTCTTTGAACATTATATCTCCACCACCACTCTTCTAATAGAGCAACATTTTTTCCTCCAATTAATAATCCCAACCCCATACCTCCTTTCTCCTTACTAATTTGACATACTTTTCTCGAATATTCAGCTTTCTATCTTGCTCATTAGCGCCCCATAGAAAATTCCTCTTTATTTTCTCCAATTCTTTGATCACGTTTTTAGGAGCTTTGAAAACAGTGTAATACTCAATAAAATAAAATACTAATTATATCTATTTTAAAATATTTTGTTTGGACTTTTTATATGTTTAGGTCAAATTTATATGGACAACTATTATAAATGAATGACTAGGACGTTGAGGAAGTGAATTGTAATTATATTTGTAGCTTGTGCAAGAGGCAAGTATCCTATCCCTAACTTATTGATTTAGCAAGTTCCCTAAATTCTAATTTATTTATTTATTAAGTCTTAGACTTGTGTTTCTATATCGAGTAAGCTCGTGTTCTTAATTGTTCCAATTCGAAATTCATATTACATATTGTAACTCTTTTAAAAGCATGATTCAGTTATACAATACTTATTCGATTGTATACTCTTGAAATTTATTTTTCAAGTTGAATATCGATGTTATTGTTGAACCTTATAGGACTAGTGAACCCTTATTGATTCGACTAGTCCATAGTTGATGAACGTTCTAAATTCTTAAATACTTATTGAGCTTATCCAAACCAAACTTCCTTTGGTGCGGACTCTGATGTCAAAATTGAGATGAACAACCCTGTAAAAGGGGATTATTTACGCTTTAGCGTTGAGATATTGTGCACAGTATGGTACTAAGGGCTGATCCCCCTAAGTACGAGAAGTAGAGTCCATAGTCTTATGACTGTTAAAGGTTTAAAGCATAAAAACTTTACAACCTAGGACATAGTTCAAGGTCTTATGACCCTCAGACGTTCTTTTGATTCCTGTTATTCATTCTTGAGTCAAAAGTTGAGTTTCTTTATTCAGATGTCTTTGATTCACTCGCATGTTATTATATTGTTGTCATATTATTATACTTGTGGGCAATCGTGCTCACTCTTGCGTAATAATAACATTGCAGTTAAGAACGAAAGGTCCAACGAGCCTTCTACTAGCAAAGGCAAGGGCAAGGTCAACAAGTGATGAAGACTTGTTGTTTATTTTATGTGTTTATGTTTCAGACTTATATTAGAGTTGTGTAAGACTTATTTATTTGTTTATGTTTCGCACGGATGTTTAAGGTTAGTATGACCTGGGATTTATTTTATTTATTACTCAGATGTTGTAACCCCATAAGGGGAGGATTTAATTCTATTTATTGTACGGTTTGCATTTACTATGGGTAGATAGATAGATGATATTCGTACAGTGAACACCAAGTCCCGTGGAATTGAAGTACCCGGATTTGGGGGTGTCACAGGTGGCGCTGACGTGTTTGTCACATCATTATCTTCAACCTCCTACTAGGGTTTTCAGATGTCAAATTATAGTTTGATGCCCTTTTTAAATGGTCATAACTAACCCGTTTCAAGTCCAAAAAATGCAAAATATATATCCATTATTCGTATCGAAATTTGATTAGAAGTTCGAGGAAAATACATTTTGGATTTTAAAAAACCTTCGCAACCAACTAGGGCTTGAAATTTCTCCCAAAATACAAAACTAATTAGCACAAAATTTTGCAGGCTATATAATCGTCATATAAGCTAGAATATACTGATATTTCATGCTCAATTAATATCTCTAACAAGTTCTACCATAAACATGCTATTTAAGCTTTATTTCTTATAGCAAAAATATAAAACACATGCATGGCATCATGAACAACATAATAACACGAATTTTAGCACTAGTAGCTCTGATACCAATGTAATGACATTGAGCATACAAGTAGTAGATATAAATCATAAAGTTTTAAACTTTCTAGTTACTTCTTGAAACGTATGCCTACAATAATGAACGGCTAGAATCACGTGCTCTACGAACAATACTCTCATCGATAACTTGGACTACGTTATCATGAGTACCAAATATATCTTTCATGGTTCGAGCAGCTACAAACTTTTTAACTTCACAAGTGACTTCTAACGGATTATAGAGAATTTTTTCTAATTTGTTTTGTGCGTATTGTATATACAAAATAATCAGTCATCTCTCTTTTTTATATACAAAAGTGTAACTTACATATATTAAACAAAAATTAATATATATATATATATATATATATATATATATATATATATAACTCCATCAATTAATATATGTAACTCCCAAGAATAAATGGACACATTTTCATTGTATTTAAATAACAAACCATGTGAATTACCCACCGAATCGTCCGCCTCCGATTTGGCTCCATAAACCAACACAAATAATTTGAATGGAGAAATGAGAGAGTTTCTACATAACATAATTGATGATTTTTTTTAAAATAATGTAACACCATATATCTAATAGTGTGCTTGTGTAAACAATGTTTTTTTATTGGTCGGTAAACAGTAATCATGTTTCTGCGACCCCATTCTAAATTAGGGTGTAGATGCCAACTCGGAACCCCAATGCAGACACGATTAAATTAGGGTGTTGTTAAAATAGCTCCTTACTTTGAAGTTGTATATAGGAGTGATCGGATTAATGTTAACCTACTATTATTAACTTTGATAATCAATTTTAAGAAAAATATTTTCCACTTCTTTGTGTCCTGAAACTTAATCTAAATTAGTACTTAAAACACCCTCTTTGCTTTTGATTCACTGAGTTGGTTATTACAATTTTTTTTTAAAAAAAAATATAGTAATTTGGATCACAATATGCCAACAGTAAACTGTATATACATATAAAAACCCAACGACAAACTTGTCTTAATCAAACAAAAGAAAAGAAAGCTACAAATTTTGCAAACAATTAATTAAAGAAAACTTTATCTAGTTGTCCATTTGTTGAGAAAGAATTCAACCAATCTGTTTAATAATCTTTACTAATTAACTAACTTGGCTTTTTAGCTGTCAAAGTGTGAAGCCCACCTCATTCTTTTTCCTCCTTTTGGAAGGGACACTCTGCAAAGTAGATGATGAAAAAGATGGCTCCAGCGACAACTGGAGCCTACTATTCACCTTAATCGGCTCATCTGAAGAGCCGATTAAGTGTGGGAAATTAAGCAAAGCACGGGAGCCACGCATTTTAAATGCAGCTCGGTCATAAGCTAGCGCTGCATCCTCGGGCTTCTCGTATGTCCCCAGCCACACTCTAGCTCCTTTCTTAGCCGGGTCCCTTATTTCTGCCGCGAACTTGCCCCATGGACGCCGCCTTACTCCTCTAAACCGCCTCAAATCTGACGGCGCGTGAGCTGCACGCTGCACCACCTTTTCTCTCTCCTTGCCCTCGCTTTCCAACTTTACTACCTTTTTTGACGAGCTTTCCACATTCAAAGTTTTCCCTATGTTATTTTCCATGGAAACAAAACTACCTAAGCTTGAATTGGAGCCATAATTCGATGCTCCGAACGAAATCATTGGCGGAAAGTACTCTGCAAATTCAGTGTCACTGATGAGACGCTGGTGTATGGAATCAAGAAAAGAGAAGTCAGATTCCAGCATGGTTTGTTCAAACATTTTTTGGGCGATGATTTGAAGGTTTTGTGGAGCTTGGTGATTTTATGAGGAGGGGTTATGGTGTAGGGGTATATATATATATATTAGTAGAATTTTCTAAGAAGTTTCATTTTCCATGCAAGTGGACTTATTTTAATTATGTGGTTCTAATTCTTTGAATATATTTTTAACTTTTTATCGTAATTCGAATATTAAAAAGTTTGTTAAAAGAATGACCGATGAAGTGGAGAGAGGAAGTCAATATTCAAATACTGACAATACTCCACGTTTTTCCAATGGATTAACACCCCCATTCACTGTCATCATTCTTCTTATCCTTTATAAATTTTCGAACCATTGGAATCTTCCTCTTTGTTTCTGACTTTTAACCAACTTCCTTCAAATAATAATAATCTCTTAGCGTTCCATGATTATCTTAGTTAAGTTAAAATTAGAAAACTAAAATTTAATTTTCATTAAAACAAAAAATATTGTGCGTTTTAATTGAGCGGCTAATGAGTACTTAATTTATCTCTAACAAAAATTGTGCCTTTTAATTGCAAAATATCTTTAATTTTCTACTGATAGCTAATTAGGGCACTAAATTTTTTTCTCACTATTTATTATTTAGATTAGTGATGTGGTAAATATAACCCACCAATGACAAATTGTCACCTATTATTTCCCGAACATATTAATAAGGGTAATATAATAATTTCACTCACTCAGTATTCTAGAGGTATATTAAATCCAATAAAGGATATAATTCCTAGGATGTTTAACCAATTAAGGATTGACAACCTAAAAGGTCTCTAAAGCCAATAATAGGGGATACTCAACATAATTAAGGTACACTATTTACTTTAGTAATAGTTCTCTCCCTCTATATCAGTTTTCTGACTTGAGTATCGGAGAGTGCTCCTAGAGCTTTCCAACTCCGGCAGACTTTTTACAGGTTTTTCTGGCAAAGTCAAGGCAGTCAAGTAACAGTTAGAGTCAAGGTTTGTGGATTAACTGAAATTTTAATTTGAATATTGTTGATTGACGCATCAGATTGGCATCGTGCCTGTTGGAATCGAATAAAAAGTCCTCTCTTTCTTACAATCTAGAAAATCAATATGGTGAACACACGCTCTTTAGCACGAGGTCACAACCCTCCACCTCCAACGTTCACTCAGGATATTATGAATGAGCCTCTCCCCAAAGGCTTCAAGATATATGCCCCAGATTGATAAGTATGATGAAATAGGTGATCCCACAAATCATATACTCACTTTTGTTGTAATTTTGTTATATAATGTCTCAAATGCAATAAAGTGTAAAGCTTTTTTGCAAACCCTGAAGGGTTCGGTCCAAACATGGTATAGATAATGTGAGCCCCAGTACAAATTAAGGTTTACATATGTCCTAAACCAATTAAATGAATAACCAAAATAAATGAACAAGACCGCAATTAATGAACGGAACATTAATTGAGAAAAAAGGGAAAACCTTAGGGTTTTGGCCCCCTAGGGTTCAGCCACCTCAAGGCAAGCCCTCCTTAAGGAAAATGTAATGATTGTGATTTTATATTTAATTTTAAATATTTATTGAATTAAATAAATATTTTATGTGATTTATTTATTGAGTTAAATAAATAAATTATGTGATTTATGGAGTGATTTAATTAAGTGTATATATTAATTAATTGAAT
The DNA here is from genome assembly GCA_020205555.1 of Panax stipuleanatus. Lineage (NCBI taxonomy): Eukaryota > Viridiplantae > Streptophyta > Magnoliopsida > Apiales > Araliaceae > Panax > Panax stipuleanatus. Next base: position 69,433 of record JAINUT010001816.1, on the reverse strand, counting down.
GTGTAATGCTTATTTAATTAATGTATATTAATTTTATATTATAATTCTAATTTAATTGAGATAATTAAATTAGATGAATTATGTGATGAAGTGTTACATGAATTATAATTAGCGAGTAATTATAATTATGTGGCAGTTTTATGTGATTTATTGATGTTAGATTTTAATTGATTAAATTATATGATTAATATTTAATTAATTAAAATGTGACATTAAAGTATGCGTCAAATGATTTATTAAAATAAAAAGAAAAGGATTTTTTTTAAAAAATAATTTTTACCAAACAAAGCCCTTGCTTTTGTTTTAAAAGACTGTTGCCAAACAAGGCCCTTACATTAGCTAAACTTAAATTACCTAAACCATGTTTGGAGTTAATAAAAACTAGTTTCTAATTTTTCTTGTAGCCAAACAAGCCAAGTTGGCTTTTGAATTTTGTAACTTACGTTATAATTAGTAGTTAGTGCATATACTTATTATATGGGAGTTACATATATTATATATTACTTGTGTTATATATTATATGTATATACTATCAGTACGTTAGTTTTTCTAAAAGTTAGTCTAAAGCTAAGAAAAAAGAGCAGAGAAAATAACAGAGAAGAAGATAGAGAGAAGAGGAAGAGAAAGAAAAGGTATAGCTTGAGAAGGAAAATGTATAGCTTGAGAAGCTTGAAGGGAATCACTATCATCTTCTTCTTCAATCATCTAAGCAAAAAGGGTATTATTTCAATTAAATTATATTTCTATGTGTTTTCTTTATAATATTCATGAATATGAGTTCTATGTGTTTATGATTTAGCATGAAAGTTATACAAATATGATGTACATATATAAATTGTGTTTATAATGGTTATTATATGAATTGTATGTCATGATCAAGGATTTTCAGAAATCAAAATTTTGTCAGAACATGTTTTAATGGAGAAATTGATGTTCTTATGATTTTGTATGTTATTGGCCAATTTTAGAGTAAAAGTTATGATTTGATTGTGTGTTAATATGCCTATTTAGAATTGTTGTGATAATATCTTCAATTTCAAACATAATGCATGTTTTATAAGTGGAATTAGTAAGAAAATTTTATTACAGAGAATTATTTTATGAAAATATGAGTTTTCATAAAAATGGCCAAAATAGATTTTCAAAACTTATGATTATCATTGTTTAAATGATTTTGTATTTTGGAAGCATACTTTATATATGTGTAATAGCGTATATATGTTTTACAGAGTCTATAGTACTGTATTTTTGGCGTTGTTGGCTTGTATTGGTTAATCGGTGAAGCAGAGTAACGTGGCTGTCTGCGTCTGGCCGAGTTGCTGCGCTGCTGCGCAGATGCGCCGGCAGCAAGGCCAGGAGCAGCGCAGCTGCGCCGCTTGTCCTTCCCAGATTCCTTCCCTGCGCAGCTGCGCCGGTTTAAAGGCAGCTGGCTGCGCAGCTGCGCCGGGCACAGTGCTTGGGCAGTGAGTTTTGCTTGCTTGTACAGTTTATTTTAAAGACCTTAGTTTAATTTTTCATGGATAAGGGGATATATATTTTGAATGATATAACATGTTGTTATATGATTATGATAATTTCATGTTTGAAAAATAAAAGAAATTTTGAAAACCTAATATGGTATTTAAAACTATAATTGTTTAATAAGTTACTTAATTATAATTAAGAGTAAATGTGTAATTTAAATTATAAATTTTGTGAAATTATAAGGTATAGAAGTTTAATTATTTTAATTTTAATTATAATTTATGTAATTATAATTTAATAAATGCATGTTTAATTGTGAATTTTTAATTGATAATTACATAATTAATTATAAATTGTGTAATTATAATGCATGTTATAGTTTAATTAATTATTGATTATAATTGATAAATACATGATTAATTATAAATTGTGTAATTATAAATGCATGAATGTGGTTTAATTGATTTTAAATTATAAATTGTTTATAATTTAAAAGGTAATGATAATTTACGTAATTATAATTTGTTTAAGTGTTTGAATTATAATTGTTTAATTATAATTGAGTTAAATACATAATTGATTTAATTAACTATGTGATAGTTGATTATTATTATTAGAGTGAGTTAACCATGAGGGTTAACCACTTATGTGAATTAGTTACGTGTTAACTAATTTAGGTTATTGTGATTGAATATATATGTGTAGGAAGTATTAAAGTACGTGAATTGTGTTAAGTAGCTTGCGCTTGAGGCAAGTCTTCTAAATCCTAAACTCGTTAATTTTACGCAAGTTTTCTAAACCCTAATCTTGTATTGATTTTATATGATCTCTTGAATTCATATATTCATTGTTGAGAATGTCCTTTCCATTTCAGTATTGGAAAATTATTTATTTAATTGAAATGGTCTTAACTTATTGTTCAAGTAAGATCCAATTATTATTTTAAATGCTTTAGGTTTACTTCTAAAGCATATGTTAATTCATAATTCTTTTATTTTGAATTATTGGAAGTCGATTCAACTAATCCTTAGTTGATGAACGTGAATTCTAAATTACCCTTGTAAGCTTATCCAAACCAAACTTTATTTGGTGCGGACTTGAATTCAAATTACTGAGTTGAACAACCCTATTTACTAGGGGAGGTTACTACGCATAGCGTTAAGATGGTTGTGCACAATACATGGTACGAAGGGCTGATCCCCCTAAGTACGAGTTAAGGTCCATAGTCTTATTGACTGTTAAAGGTTTAAATAGAAATATTTATAACCTAGGACAAGAGTTCAAAGGTCTTATGACCCTCAGATAAATTCTATATCCAAATTTTAATATTGATAGAGAATTATTATTCAATTCTTTGTTATTGAAGCAAGCTAAGTTGTTTAGATTTTCTTAAAGATATTCTTTCATGTCTATATTATTGTTAAACTCCAGTGAGCTGTGGTTTGCTCACTCTTGCATTAAATAACAATTTCAGTTAAGGTTGATAACGTTGATGCTCCGTCTACAAGTAAGGGCAAGGGAAAGCAAAGCAAGTGAAGACTTGTTTTTTTTTTTATTTAATTGAGAATGATTGTAATAATTGAATGTTATGTTTTATTTCCGCACTTTATTATATTCATGTCAAGGTTAGAGTAACCCTGGGATTGATTTTGAGAAGGTTGTAACCCTTGTTTTAAGGGAGATTTAGTTATTTTAATTTAAGTTGTAGTTTATTTTGCATTATTCATTGGGTAGATATATGTTATATTAGAAAGTGAACACCAAATCATGTGAAAACGAAGTACCCGGATTTGGGGGTGTCACAGAAAACATGAGTCAATCTCTTTCCCGATTGAACTTGGTTTGAATGAATGGAACAAAACAAGGAAAATGGACAAAATATAAACAAAAGAAGCCAAAATACCTCCCAGACACCCTAGGGGTATAGTTTCAATATGAAACGTGAAAAGTCCCATGAATAATTTCATCGAAACAAGAAACATAATATAGGAATTGTGTTTTTCAATCTATTCTAAGCATTTTCAGTATGTTGTACTTCCTCTACAAAAAGATTCTCGTTTAAATTTTAAATTATTAACTCATTTTGAGGATTGTTATCACAAGCTTAAATTTAATCTGACTGGATAATTTATTTATTTTTCAATTAAAAATTTGTTATTTAAAAATAAATATTTAAAAGTGTATCTCTTAGAAATCTTATAGAGAAAAAAAAGGGAGTAAAGTTACTAGCCGCCAAAATTAGGTCATTAGCCACTCTTAATTCATTTGACAATCCAACTGCACATATGCGCAAAGATTGTGCAAAAATATTGGAGCGTATATATATAGGATAAGGCTCTGGAACGAACAGTTTGTTTACGAACATATGTAGGGTCCAGTGTTGAAAGTTGTTGATTGGTCCAATTATGTACCATCATATATTCGTAATTAGTGTTAAATATTCTCATCCAATCAATAACCTTCAACACTGGGCCCTACATATGTTCGTAAACGAACTGTTTGCTCCAGAGCCTTATCCTATATATATATATATATATATACGGTCCGGATTTTAAGCTTACCATTTATTCAACATACCTTGCTTATCCCTCTTTAGCGACGGACCGGGCGACGGTTTAGTTTGTCGCTATATATACAACCGTCATCTATATGTTGTCCGTCGCTAAAAGCTTTAGCTAAGACGACATTTGTATAAATAACGACAGACCGAACCGTCACCCGGTCCGTCGCTAAAGGGGGTACTAAGCAAGATATGTTGGATAAAGGATAAGATTAGGATCTAGGCTGTGTTTATATATATAATTTGATGATGTGTTATAACAACTTTTTTTTTACAAAGCCCTGGAATAAGAATATGACATAATTCTCATTGATAAGTGAATCGAATTGCAAAAGCACTAGAGTCGAGATGATACCTTCTTCCATCGCAAATTGAAACTTAAAATTCGAGAAAACATATATATTTCTAAAGAATAGACAAAAATATACAGACTTGCGTAGTTATTCAACACGAGTAACGAAAAGGAGGTCATCATGATAACCCCACTTCCAAATTTGAATAGATTTGTCATCACCGATTAATGTCAATCAAAACTCCTCCACAAAAAGATCATGAAAAAAGCTCTGTAGAATGAGAAAATCTAAAAGTAGGAGAAGAAAGACTCCATAGATTGGGGATAAAAACAAACTAGGATAAATAAAATTCCATAAAAAGAGAAAATAAGAATAATTAAACGAAATAACGTAAGAAAAAAAACTGTTGATTTATATGTTTATGTTTTAATAATGATAATATGGTTTGTATGGAATTAATATGTTGCATGGAAATAATAAATATGTTTTGTATGAAAATAATATATTTTGCATGAGAATAATATTATGTGCATAAAAATAATATGTTGGTTATTTAATAGATTGCATGGATTATATATTGGGCTGATTTCATAATGGGTTGATTAAATAATATAATATGTTACTTTGTATGGTGGCTAACCCAAAGGAGTTTACAAACAGGTTGGAGTCCATCACGGTAATTGATTTATTTATTCAAAGTTGATTTGAATATGGATTCTATCAAAATATCTTCTACTCCATTATTTTAGCCTGATAAACCATATCATAATAATCAATGGCTAAAATTAGTATATCTTTGTTAAACTGTTTTGTTATGAAAAACAAGTTAAATTTGAACTGGAGTGTTTTAAGGAACTAAGGAATCTGTTTTCAAGTTTATAGAGCAGATTTGTAAGGAAACATGCTATTAAGGTTTTTGGACTCTATCAGCTAGATTTTGAATATCTCTTTGACTCCATCAAAGCAGCGTATTTCATATTCATATATCTATTAATCTGTTATATATATTTTTATCTTAACTGTGAGTTATAACAGAAGGATGAGATTGGGTTGAGATTTTATTGCTAACAAATTTGAAATGGCAGTTGCTTTGTTTACTATATATATATTTGCAGTTTACACAGCTAAAAAGAACAAGACTTGAAGATAACATCTCACTACAGAATACATTCTGAAAGCTTTATACTAGTCTAATTCTAGTTCTGATTTATCATCTCTTATGTTCTTGTCATCTGGAAAGTCATTGTAATCTTTATAATCATATATTGTGTAACCGGGTTTAAGTCTAGGTTGGCTTGGGGGATTTATTATTGTAATTTTCAGTCTGTTCAACGAAGGGATCAAAGTCTTAGAGGTGAGAGGTGTTGCAGAAGTGCAAAGGGGGCAAAGGTGTCCAATCGATCGTTGTTGTAATATGGAGTTTTAATTTTATGTGTAATTGCTAAATATTATATTAATAAAGTGAGTCTCCAATACCTTTTGGTATTGGACGTGGATGTAGGCCAATAGATTAGAGGTTTAAGGGTGAACCACGTATAATTTTCGGTGTGATTTACATTCTGCATTTACAGTTTAGTAGCTTTAGCATTCTGCAGATTTTAGTTTAGTTCGTTCTTTAAATTATACTAATACGGACAGGTATTACCCATCCGTTTATAGCAGACGAAGAACATACACTAATATGGACAGGGTTAGGGTGTCCGTTTATAAGCTGCATACATAAACTTTAAAAATTGACCATTGTAGATCACTATTGGGTATTTACATCTATTCACCCCCCCTCTAGGTGTGCTATTTAAAGAATTACATTTGGTATCAAAGCAAAGGCTCTACTAATATTGATCTTTGCAGGTCGTAGGGAAAGATCCTATGGCACACCTCAATTTTCAAGAAGGTCAATCCACAAGTCGCCCTCCTCTATTGATAGGAAGTGAGAACTTCAACTTCTGAAAATTCAGAATGAAGATTTATCTTAAGAGAAACCCATGGGAATGGTGGGTGGTTGATAATGGACCCGTCATTCCTAGACATGATGATGGTAGACTCAAGACTCTCAGGAAAATGGATGCAAATGAAAACTACGTGTTTTCCTACAACTCAAGAGCTATGAACACCTTGCTAAGCAGAATGGTCCAAACTGAAATTGATAAAGTATCATCGTGCAACACAGCAAAAAAAAATATGGGACACTATCTTGATGAGTCACGAAGGTACTTCCAAAGTCAAGGAGGTGAAGTTGAGTATGCTAATGCAAGAATATGAGCTCTTCAAGTTAGAAAAGGATGAAACAATCAATGAAGCTCAAGGGAGATTCCTTACCCTAATGAATGCGCTAAGTATGCTTGGTCGAAAAATTGATCAAAGGGAAATAAATAGAAAGCTACTTAGAGTCATGCCTAAACGATTCGCACCAAAGGTTACAACTCTTCAAGATTCAACAACAATCAGTCCCATGAAAACTCTCACTTTATTTGGAGAGCTTGAAGAATTTGAAAATTAGCTAAGAAGGTATGATGATGAAGATGAGGCACCAATAAAGAAGACATTGGCACTTCAAGCCGAGAGCAACAATGAAAGTGATCACGAAGATTTTGATGAAGAAATTGAAATGCTCTCAATAAAACTCGAGAGACTACTTCAAAGAAAGAAATAAAGGAAGAATAAAAAATGTAGCGCAACTCCAATGAATAAGTCCAAACCAGAACAAGAAGAAGAAATTGGCCAAATCTGTTTCATTGGACTAGAAGACGATGATCAAGATGAGGTAACAAATTTTTATGAATCTTTTGAAATATCTATGCCTGATTATATTGCTTTACAAAATGAAAATCAATATCTCAAAAAGAAAACTGTTTATTTTAAGAATTGCGTAAATGAGCTAATAAATGAAGTTAAGTCGCTTATCAAAGAGAGAAAAGAAAACGAATATCTTAAACATGAAAATGAAGTTTGAAAAGAAAATTTGAAAATGAGAGATGCATGCATAGATGCCTTTAATGATGGAAAAATGATGAATGTGCAACATGATGATAATGTAACAAATGCAGAAATAACATCTTTAAAAAATAATCTTGCTAAATTTGTGCAAGGAGAAGAGAACTTAAATGTTATGTTAGGAGCACAAAGGTCTAATCTTGATAAACAAGGAATTGGATATAATCCTATTAAAAATATGGAAAATAGGACTAATAATAATATTAGAATGATTAATAAAAAACCAATGCATAAATCACTTTATTGTTCACCATTTATTACTTGCAAAAATTGTGGTTTAAAAGGACATTTTGACTATCATTGTAATAAAATAAAAATAAAATAAATTTGGGTGAAAAAGTGTGATTTATATGCTACTAACTCAAAAGAACCCAAGAAGATTTGGGTATCAAAAAGATAGAGACTATTTGTTTGTTTTGTAGGTGTCTCAATGTTAAAAAGGAGATAGAGAGATAATTCGGATGAGACTGTTATTTGTTACTGCGATGAGTATATTATTGGCTATATTAATAGGTTTCTATAAACAAGGATCTAAAAAGCCTAAAAGTGTAAGACCCCGAATTTTATGAAATAAAAGTATTCAATTTTTCTATTTAGTAAATGGTTAAATTGATAAAAGTTTAAAGTTAAGGGTGAAATGTGCAAATATTTTAAAATAAGCAAGTGGTTATAAAATATTCTTGTTGTCAGGGAATATTCGTTTGGTCGTAGAATATTCTTGTTGTCGGGGAATATTCGTACGACGGCGCAGCTATTTATGGGCCCCACAACGGAATAACTGTCGGATATAGAAAGCGACAGAAATAACTTTTTTAGAAAATAACGGCGTAGTTGTTACCGTTAGTACTGTTGAAATACCCGGTGGTTAAAATACAGTGATACACGGTGTTGCATAGTAGCACACGGTATTGCACAGTATTTCGAATTATTGAGTCTTACGTGAAAAGCCATTACTCAATTATTGTTACAGTAATTACTGTTCAATATTTTATATTATTGACTCAATAATTGCTACGTTAATATTTTATATTATTGACTCAATAATTGCTGCATTGATATTTTATTGACTCAATAATTGCTACGTTGCCATTTTATATGATTGATTCAATAATGGCTACAGTTGATATTTTGTAGTATTGATTCAATAATTGTCGTTGCACAGTATTTCACGTTATCAACTCAATAATTCATATTATTTGAATAATATTATTAGATAGCATTATTGACAATGTCTAAGGAAGTTCTGTCTAGGAGGGGTTATTTAATTGCGCGCCAGTAAGGAGAAGTCCTTATCGGAAGGCCCCCTCTGTCCTGAGAACGACCTGGTTGTTAATATTGTAGTTCTATAATATTATTTATGAATAATTAATTATTGATTTATATGATAAGAAAATATTTATTTTGTGGATATTAAAGAAGGAATTGGCGCTGATGAGTTTTTATCAATATTTTGGTGTGAGAAATCATCTGTTTATGGATTTCGGATAATTTATGTTTGGAATTTGGAAAAACTTTCTTCTGCAAAGTTGTAGAGAATTAAATTTCCTATAGAAGGACATAGAATTTGTATTTTTCTGACAAAGGGGCTATTTGTTATGAATTATTGAAGTTTCGGAAAATACATATTATTTAATGGGTGGGACCCACTTTTGTTGAAAAAAATTTGAATTTGAAGAGCAGCCGGCGGCTGGAGTTTTTTTAAAAATAATAATATTTTATTATTTTAGTCTCCTTTGGCATCCTAAGTTTTTCCTATAAATAGGGTGCTCAGGTTAGAATTGAAAATCACACCAGAATCAGAAGTTTTCTCTCTCTATAATATCGAGCGTATTTTTGTGAGTATTTCAATACTTTGAGTATTAGTATTCAGCGCAAGTTTCTTTCGATATTATATCCGATATTCTAGTCAGAGGTACTATTCTTTTGAGGTAAGGGATGGTAAGGGATGTTATTTTTTTTCGTAAATGATGTTATTCTTCTCAATATCATTATACCAAGATATTGGCATGAATTTTATTATGAAATTCTTATTTTTTCGTCGAGGTTACTATTCACGTATACGGCACTATTCATGTATACGGCACTATTCACGAATACGGTACTATTCACGAATACTATTCACGAAGTATGATTTTTCTTATGAAATTTCTATCTTTTTCATGTCGGGGTTACTATTCACGTATACGGCACTATTCACGTATACGGTACTATTCACCGAAAAATTAAATTTTCTTCTGTTTGTCCAAGTTGGCTGTTAAGGTTCCTATCTTTGATCGGATCCATATTTTGAACTTTATTCTTGAATTTTACTCCACAATTGGTTATCATGTTGACAATTGGATCGTATTGTTCTTATTCTCATATATAACATTTTTATGATCCTGATGATGAAATTTCTCTTTGACTTGAGTGTAAAGATGGGTAGATTATTGGTATGATCATGACTATAGATTTCTCTTTGGCCAGTAGTGCAAAGATGAATTGTTGACTGGTATGTTCATGACCATTGAATTTACAATTGAATATTTTAGCTTAAGTGCAAAGGCGAATTGATCAACATGGTTATAATTATTGTTATATAAATCCTGGAATGATTAGATATTTTTTGAGATACGAATATTTTTGGCCTGTAGTGCAAAGATGAGAGGTTGATTTGTGAATATTTTGGCCTGTAGTGCAAAGATGACCGGTTGATTGTAAATATCTTTGGCCTGTAGTGCAAAGATGAGCGGTTGATTTGTGAATATCTTTGGCCTGTAGTGCAAAGATGAATGATTAATTATTGAATATCTTTGGCTTGTAATGCAAAGATGAATTGATTAGCATGATTATGAACAGGAACTGTGATTTGGTATAACCATGATCTTTGATGTTTCAGGTAAAGACAAGTGATGAGATTTATCTTCGTTCTGAGTGCAAAGAAGAATTCATCAAGATAATTATAATCATGAACTTACATGATTGTAGACAGGAATTGTTGATTGATGTTACAGGGATAAAATATTATTGGTGGACTTTTAACACGGAGAAGATAATAAACATTATAGTCTATTTGACTCTTCTAATGGATTGCTCGTTCCACCGCAACTATGGTTGAAAAATTTTATCATCTACCATATGTTATAAATCTCTGATTTATCACTGATGAAGACTATTGATAATTTAATTATCTTTAGTCATGATATTCTTTACTGGGCTATTTATGCTCACCCTTTTGCTTCACAATTCCTTTCAGGTAATAAGAGTGTAGCTGGGTCGAGCGGGATAACAGGGGAATAGAACGAGGGTCTAGAACTGTTGAAGTTTTCCATCAAACAGTATGAAAATAATTTTATTGAAAATTTTAGATAAGTACGTCGTATTTTATACGTCATTTAACGGTTGTTTTTGGTGACCTGACTTAGGTGAGGTGAACCCAACTTTGGAAGGGTGTTTTGTAACTATTATACAAGATGTCTAACCACATACGACTTCATGTTATCATAAGACATGGTTGTGCACATCCACTTGCTGATTATATCCATGAACACTACCTATATAATCTTGGAGTACGGTTAGAATATAATTCTCAGTTTGAGACAACAGAGATAATTATATGGCAAGAGAAGACCCACCATTGGAATGAACAAGATAGTAATCTTCTCGTTTTTCTTTGGGGTCTATTGGGTCAACCAAGGATAATTCTCGAGTCCTACGATATCTATTATAACATGGATGAATGGCCTCCCATGTACGAAGGTTTCCTTGAACATTTTCTAAAGATTTTAATTCCTAAAACAGTTATTGACTGTACCTTTCTGTAACGTATTATTGATTTGGAGTATGGGCACTGTAATTGTATTGAAACTCAAAGTTTAATTGTGGTCGTATTTTATATGACAGTTTAAAAAGTTAGAACTTGAAGATTTGTATTTGAAATTTTTGTTGAGTGTATTTCGTGGCGACCCAGAATGGGTTGGGTGGATTGGACCTATTTTGGGGGCGTTACATTTTGGTATCAGAGCTTAGGGATATGGTCGCTGGCGGAGATTGGAGTCTAGAACTAGGAGGGGAGGGACGATTAATATACTTCGCTAGTGTGTGACTTACCTAAGCTGACTTTTTTTACTTAATAAATTGACAATTGTTATATGTCAATTAACCTTGTTTTGAAGCGGTATTCTAGAATGAGCAATGGAGAAATCATGATGACAAGGAAGATGGAATCTGAAATGAAAGCAAGGTATTCTCAACTTTTTGAAATACCAGGTACGTAAATTTCGAGGACGAAATTTCATAAGGAGGGGAGATTGTAAGACCCCGAATTTTATGAAATAAATGTATTCAATTTTTTTATTTAGTAAATGGTTAAATTGATAAAAGTTTAAAGTTAAGGGTGAAATGTGCAAATATTTTAAAATAAGCAAGTGGTTATAAAATATTCTTGTTGTCGGGGAATATTCGTTTGGTCGTAGAATATTCTTGTTGTCGGGGAATATTCGTACGACGGCGCAGCTATTTATGGGCCCCACAACGGAATAACTATCGGATATAGAAAGCGACAGAAATAACTTTTTTAGAAAATAACGGCGTAGTTGTTACCGTTAGTACTGTTGAAATACCCGGTGGTTAAAATACAGTGATACACGGTGTTGCATAGTAGCACACGGTATTGCACAGTATTTCGAATTATTGAGTCTTACGTGAGAAGCCATTACTCAATTATTGTTACAGTAATTACTGTTCAATATTTTATATTATTGACTCAATAATTGCTACGTTAATATTTTATATTATTGACTCAATAATTGCTGCATTGATATTTTATTGACTCAATAATTGCTACGTTGCCATTTTATATGATTGATTCAATAATGGCTACAGTTGATATTTTGTAGTATTGATTCAATAATTGTCGTTGCACAGTATTTCACGTTATCAACTCAATAATTCATATTATTTGAATAATATTATTAGATAGCATTATTGACAATGTCTAAGGAAGTTCTGTCTAGGAGGGGTTATTTAATTGCGCGCCAGTAAGGAGAAGTCCTTATCGGAAGGCCCCCTCTGTCCTGAGAACGACCTGGTTGTTAATATTGTAGTTCTATAATATTATTTATGAATAATTAATTATTGATTTATATGATAAGAAAATATTTATTTTGTGGATATTAAAGAAGGAATTGGCGCTGATGAGTTTTTATCAATATTTTGGTGTGAGAAATCATCTGTTTATGGATTTCGGATAATTTATGTTTGGAATTTGGAAAAACTTTCTTCTGCAAAGTTGTAGAGAATTAAATTTCCTATAGAAGGACATAGAATTTGTATTTTTCTGACAAAGGGGCTATTTGTTATGAATTATTGAAGTTTCGGAAAATACATATTATTTAATGGGTGGGACCCACTTTTGTTGAAAAAATTTGAATTTGAAGAGCAGCCGGCGGCTGGAGTTTTTTTAAAAATAATAATATTTTATTATTTTAGTCTCCTTTGGCATCCTAAGTTTTTCCTATAAATAGGGTGCTCAGGTTAGAATTGAAAATCACACCAGAATCAGAAGTTTTCTCTCTCTATAATATCGAGCGTATTTTTGTGAGTATTTCAATACTTTGAGTATTAGTATTCAGCGCAAGTTTCTTTCGATATTATATCCGATATTCTAGTCAGAGGTACTATTCTTTTGAGGTAAGGGATGGTAAGGGATGTTATTTTTTTTCGTAAATGATGTTATTCTTCTCAATATCATTATACCAAGATATTGGCATGAATTTTATTATGAAATTCTTATTTTTTCGTCGAGGTTACTATTCACGTATACGGCACTATTCATGTATACGGCACTATTCACGAATACGGTACTATTCACGAATACTATTCACGAAGTATGATTTTTCTTATGAAATTTCTATCTTTTTCATGTCGGGGTTACTATTCACGTATACGGCACTATTCACGTATACGGTACTATTCACCGAAAAATTAAATTTTCTTCTGTTTGTCCAAGTTGGCTGTTAAGGTTCCTATCTTTGATCGGATCCATATTTTGAACTTTATTCTTGAATTTTACTCCACAATTGGTTATCATGTTGACAATTGGATCGTATTGTTCTTATTCTCATATATAACATTTTTATGATCCTGATGATGAAATTTCTCTTTGACTTGAGTGTAAAGATGGGTAGATTATTGGTATGATCATGACTATAGATTTCTCTTTGGCCAGTAGTGCAAAGATGAATTGTTGACTGGTATGTTCATGACCATTGAATTTACAATTGAATATTTTTAGCTTAAGTGCAAAGGCGAATTGATCAACATGGTTATAATTATTGTTATATAAATCCTGGAATGATTAGATATTTTTTGAGATACGAATATTTTTGGCCTGTAGTGCAAAGATGAGAGGTTGATTTGTGAATATTTTTGGCCTGTAGTGCAAAGATGACCGGTTGATTTGTAAATATCTTTGGCCTGTAGTGCAAAGATGAGCGGTTGATTTGTGAATATCTTTGGCCTGTAGTGCAAAGATGAATGATTAATTATTGAATATCTTTGGCTTGTAATGCAAAGATGAATTGATTAGCATGATTATGAACAGGAACTGTGATTTGGTATAACCATGATCTTTGATGTTTCAGGTAAAGACAAGTGATGAGATTTATCTTCGTTCTGAGTGCAAAGAAGAATTCATCAAGATAATTATAATCACGAACTTACATGATTGTGGACAGGAATTGTTGATTGATGTTACAGGGATAAAATATTATTGGTGGACTTTTAACACGGAGAAGATAATAAACATTATAGTCTATTTGACTCTTCTAATGGATTGCTCGTTCCACCGCAACTATGGTTGAAAAATTTTATCATCTACCATATGTTATAAATCTCTGATTTATCACTGATGAAGACTATTGATAATTTAATTATCTTTAGTCATGATATTCTTTACTGGGCTATTTATGCTCACCCTTTTGCTTCACAATTCCTTTCAGGTAATAAGAGTGTAGCTGGGTCGAGCGGGATAACAGGGGAATAGAACGAGGGTCTAGAACTGTTGAAGTTTTCCATCAAACAGTATGAAAATAATTTTATTGAAAATTTTAGATAAGTACGTCGTATTTTATACGTCATTTAACGGTTGTTTTTGGTGACCTGACTTAGGTGAGGTGAACCCAACTTTGGAAGGGTGTTTTGTAACTATTATACAAGATGTCTAACCACATACGACTTCATGTTATCATAAGACATGGTTGTGCACATCCACTTGCTGATTATATCCATGAACACTACCTATATAATCTTGGAGTACGGTTAGAATATAATTCTCAGTTTGAGACAACAGAGATAATTATATGGCAAGAGAAGACCCACCATTGGAATGAACAAGATAGTAATCTTCTCGTTTTTCTTTGGGGTCTATTGGGTCAACCAAGGATAATTCTCGAGTCCTACGATATCTATTATAACATGGATGAATGGCCTCCCATGTACGAAGGTTTCCTTGAACATTTTCTAAAGATTTTAATTCCTAAAACAGTTATTGACTGTACCTTTCTGTAACGTATTATTGATTTGGAGTATGGGCACTGTAATTGTATTGAAACTCAAAGTTTAATTGTGGTCGTATTTTATATGACAGTTTAAAAAGTTAGAACTTGAAGATTTGTATTTGAAATTTTTGTTGAGTGTATTTCGTGGCGACCCAGAATGGGTTGGGTGGATTGGACCTATTTTGGGGGCGTTACATTTTGGTATCAGAGCTTAGGGATATGGTCGCTGGCGGAGATTGGAGTCTAGAACTAGGAGGGGAGGGACGATTAATATACTTCGCTAGTGTGTGACTTACCTAAGCTGACTTTTTTTACTTAATAAATTGACAATTGTTATATGTCAATTAACCTTGTTTTGAAGCGGTATTCTAGAATGAGCAATGGAGAAATCATGATGACAAGGAAGATGGAATCTGAAATGAAAGCAAGGTATTCTCAACTTTTTGAAATACCAGGTACGTAAATTTCGAGGACGAAATTTCATAAGGAGGGGAGATTGTAAGACCCCGAATTTTATGAAATAAATGTATTCAATTTTTTATTTAGTAAATGGTTAAATTGATAAAAGTTTAAAGTTAAGGGTGAATATGTGCAAATATTTTAAAATAAGCAAGTGGTTATAAAATATTCTTGTTGTCGGGGAATATTCGTTTGGTCGTAGAATATTCTTGTTGTCGGGGAATATTCGTACGACGGCGCAGCTATTTATGGGCCCCACAACGGAATAACTATCGGATATAGAAAGCGACAGAAATAACTTTTTTAGAAAATAACGGCGTAGTTGTTACCGTTAGTACTGTTGAAATACCCGGTGGTTAAAATACAGTGATACACGGTGTTGCATAGTAGCACACGGTATTGCACAGTATTTCGAATTATTGAGTCTTACGTGAGAAGCCATTACTCAATTATTGTTACAGTAATTACTGTTCAATATTTTATATTATTGACTCAATAATTGCTACGTTAATATTTTATATTATTGACTCAATAATTGCTGCATTGATATTTTATTGACTCAATAATTGCTACGTTGCCATTTTATATGATTGATTCAATAATGGCTACAGTTGATATTTTGTAGTATTGATTCAATAATTGTCGTTGCACAGTATTTCACGTTATCAACTCAATAATTCATATTATTTGAATAATATTATTAGATAGCATTATTGACAATGTCTAAGGAAGTTCTGTCTAGGAGGGGTTATTTAATTGCGCGCCAGTAAGGAGAAGTCCTTATCGGAAGGCCCCCTCTGTCCTGAGAACGACCTGGTTGTTAATATTGTAGTTCTATAATATTATTTATGAATAATTAATTATTGATTTATATGATAAGAAAATATTTATTTTGTGGATATTAAAGAAGGAATTGGCGCTGATGAGTTTTTATCAATATTTTGGTGTGAGAAATCATCTGTTTATGGATTTCGGATAATTTATGTTTGGAATTTGGAAAAACTTTCTTCTGCAAAGTTGTAGAGAATTAAATTTCCTATAGAAGGACATAGAATTTGTATTTTTCTGACAAAGGGGCTATTTGTTATGAATTATTGAAGTTTCGGAAAATACATATTATTTAATGGGTGGGACCCACTTTTGTTGAAAAAAATTTGAATTTGAAGAGCAGCCGGCGGCTGGAGTTTTTTTAAAAATAATAATATTTTATTATTTTAGTCTCCTTTGGCATCCTAAGTTTTTCCTATAAATAGGGTGCTCAGGTTAGAATTGAAAATCACACCAGAATCAGAAGTTTTCTCTCTCTATAATATCGAGCGTATTTTTGTGAGTATTTCAATACTTTGAGTATTAGTATTCAGCGCAAGTTTCTTTCGATATTATATCCGATATTCTAGTCAGAGGTACTATTCTTTTGAGGTAAGGGATGGTAAGGGATGTTATTTTTTTTCGTAAATGATGTTATTCTTCTCAATATCATTATACCAAGATATTGGCATGAATTTTATTATGAAATTCTTATTTTTTCGTCGAGGTTACTATTCACGTATACGGCACTATTCATGTATACGGCACTATTCACGAATACGGTACTATTCACGAATACTATTCACGAAGTATGATTTTTCTTATGAAATTTCTATCTTTTTCATGTCGGGGTTACTATTCACGTATACGGCACTATTCACGTATACGGTACTATTCACCGAAAAATTAAATTTTCTTCTGTTTGTCCAAGTTGGCTGTTAAGGTTCCTATCTTTGATCGGATCCATATTTTGAACTTTATTCTTGAATTTTACTCCACAATTGGTTATCATGTTGACAATTGGATCGTATTGTTCTTATTCTCATATATAACATTTTTATGATCCTGATGATGAAATTTCTCTTTGACTTGAGTGTAAAGATGGGTAGATTATTGGTATGATCATGACTATAGATTTCTCTTTGGCCAGTAGTGCAAAGATGAATTGTTGACTGGTATGTTCATGACCATTGAATTTACAATTGAATATTTTTAGCTTAAGTGCAAAGGCGAATTGATCAACATGGTTATAATTATTGTTATATAAATCCTGGAATGATTAGATATTTTTTGAGATACGAATATTTTTGGCCTGTAGTGCAAAGATGAGAGGTTGATTTGTGAATATTTTTGGCCTGTAGTGCAAAGATGACCGGTTGATTTGTAAATATCTTTGGCCTGTAGTGCAAAGATGAGCGGTTGATTTGTGAATATCTTTGGCCTGTAGTGCAAAGATGAATGATTAATTATTGAATATCTTTGGCTTGTAATGCAAAGATGAATTGATTAGCATGATTATGAACAGGAACTGTGATTTGGTATAACCATGATCTTTGATGTTTCAGGTAAAGACAAGTGATGAGATTTATCTTCGTTCTGAGTGCAAAGAAGAATTCATCAAGATAATTATAATCACGAACTTACATGATTGTGGACAGGAATTGTTGATTGATGTTACAGGGATAAAATATTATTGGTGGACTTTTAACACGGAGAAGATAATAAACATTATAGTCTATTTGACTCTTCTAATGGATTGCTCGTTCCACCGCAACTATGGTTGAAAAATTTTATCATCTACCATATGTTATAAATCTCTGATTTATCACTGATGAAGACTATTGATAATTTAATTATCTTTAGTCATGATATTCTTTACTGGGCTATTTATGCTCACCCTTTTGCTTCACAATTCCTTTCAGGTAATAAGAGTGTAGCTGGGTCGAGCGGGATAACAGGGGAATAGAACGAGGGTCTAGAACTGTTGAAGTTTTCCATCAAACAGTATGAAAATAATTTTATTGAAAATTTTAGATAAGTACGTCGTATTTTATACGTCATTTAACGGTTGTTTTTGGTGACCTGACTTAGGTGAGGTGAACCCAACTTTGGAAGGGTGTTTTGTAACTATTATACAAGATGTCTAACCACATACGACTTCATGTTATCATAAGACATGGTTGTGCACATCCACTTGCTGATTATATCCATGAACACTACCTATATAATCTTGGAGTACGGTTAGAATATAATTCTCAGTTTGAGACAACAGAGATAATTATATGGCAAGAGAAGACCCACCATTGGAATGAACAAGATAGTAATCTTCTCGTTTTTCTTTGGGGTCTATTGGGTCAACCAAGGATAATTCTCGAGTCCTACGATATCTATTATAACATGGATGCATGGCCTCCCATGTACGAAGGTTTCCTTGAACATTTTCTAAAGATTTTAATTCCTAAAACAGTTATTGACTGTACCTTTCTGTAACGTATTATTGATTTGGAGTATGGGCACTGTAATTGTATTGAAACTCACAGTTTAATTGTGGTCGTATTTTATACGACAGTTTAAAAAGTTAGAACTTGAAGATTTGTATTTGAAATTTTTGTTGAGTGTATTTCGTGGCGACCCAGAATGGGTTGGGTGGATTGGACCTATTTTGGGGGCGTTACAAAAAGGATGGAAAAAAAGCTTGCTGAAGTTTGTTTTTGAAACTATTGTTGATGAAGAAGCGTAATTGGTCTTTCGTTCCTTTTTGATAATGCCAAAGGGGGAGAGATTTGATGGTTTTGATGTTAGTATGATTTGTTGGTAATATCTATTTGGTTATGAAATGCTCATTACTTATGGTTCTGTGATATTATCATACTTGCATACTAGCATAGTGTTCATGATGGGCATGTTGCATGTTATGTTGTATGCTTAAAGTATTGCTCATTAATATGCATTATCTGAGGGGAAGCTATATATATTGTCATCATCAAAAAGGGGGAGAATGTTGATTTATATATATAGTTGTTTTAATGATGACAATATATTTTATGGAACTATTCTCTGCTTATTTGTGCTTAATAATAAATTGCATGGTTTTAGGGGGAGCCATATATTTAAGGGGAGTTATAGATTATCATCATCAAAAAGGGGAGATTGTTGATTTATATTTTTATGTTTTAATGATGATAATATGTTTTGTATGGAATTAATATATATATATATATATATATATATATATATATATAATTATAAAGATTACAATGACTTTCCAGTTGACAAGAACATAAGAGATGATAAATCAGAACTGGAATTAGACTAGTATAAAGCTGTCAGAATGTATTCTGCAGTGAGATGTTAGCTTCAAAGTATTGGAGACTCACTTTATTAATATAATATTCAGCAATTACACATAAAATTAAAACTCTCTGTTACAACGACGATCGATTGGACACCTCTGCCCCCTTTGCACTTCTACAACACCTCTCACCTCTGAGACTTTGATCCCTTCGTTGAACAGACTGAATATTACAATAATAAATCCCCCAAGCCAACCTAGACTTAAACCCGGTTACACAATATATGATTATAAAGATTACAATGACTTTCCAGTTGACAAGAACATAAGAGATGATAAATCAGAACTGGAATTAGACTAGTATAAAGCTTTCAAAATGTATTCTGCAGTGAGATGTTAGCTTCAAGTCTTGTTCTTTTTAGCCGTGCAAACTGCAAATATATATATAGTAAACAAAGCAACTGCTATTTCTAATTTGTTAGCAATAAAATCTCAACCCAATCTCATCCTTCTGTTATAACTCACAGTTAAGATAAAAATATATATAACTGATTAATAGATATATGAATATGAAATACGCTGCTTTGACGGAGTCAAAGAGATATTCAAAATCTAGCTGATAGAGTCCAAAAACCTTAATAGCATGTTTCCTTACAAATATGCTCTATAAACTTGAAAACAGATTCCTTAGCTCCTTAAAACACTCCAGTTCAAATTTAAATTGTTTTTCATAACAAAACAGTTTAATAAAGATATACTAATTTTAGCAACTGATTATTATGATATGGTTTATCAGGCTAAAATAAAGGAGCAGAAGATATTTTGATAGAATCAATATTCAAATCAACTTTGAATAAATAAATCAATTACCGTGATGGACTCCAACCTATTTGTAAACTCCTTTGGGTTAGCCACCATACAAAGTAACATATTATATTATTTAATCAGTCCATTATGAAATCAGTCCAAAATATAATCCTTGCAATCTATTAAATAACCAACATATTATTTTTATGCACATAATATTATTCTCATGCAAAATATATTATTTCCATACAAAATATATTTATTATTTTCATGCAACATATTAATTCCATACAAAACATATTATCATCATTAAAACATAAACATATAAATCAATAATCTCCCCCTTTTTGATGATGATAATCTATAACTCCCCCTAAATATATGGCTCCCCCTAAAATCATGCAATTTATTATTACGCACAAGTAAGCAAAGAATAATTCCATAAAATATATTGTCATCATTGTGTAACCGGGTTTAAGTCTAGGTTGGCTTGCGGGATTTATTATTGTAATATTCAGTCTGTTCAACGAAGTGATCAAAGTCTCAGAGGTGAGAGGTGTTGCAGAAGTGCAGAAGTGCAAAGGGGGCAGAGGTGTCCAATCGATCGTCGTTGTAACAGGGAGTTTTAATTTTATGTGTAATTGCTGAATATTATATTAATAAAGTGAGTCTCCAATACCTTTTGGTATTGAACGTGGATGTAGGCCAATAGACTAGAGATTTAAGGGTTGAACCACGTATAATTTTCGATGTGATTTACATTATGCCTTTACAGTTTAGTAGCTTTGGCATTCTGCAGATTTTAGTTTAGTTCGTTCTTTAAATTATACTAATACAGACAGATATTACCCGTCCGTTTATTGCAGGCGAAGAACATACACTAATACGGACAGGGTTAGGGTGTCCGTTTATAAGCTGCATACATAAACTTTAAAAATTGACCATTGTAGATCACTATTTGGTATTTATACTTATTCACCCCCTCTAGGTGTGCTATTTACAAAATTACAAAAACTTGGGGAAGAGTCTTTTTAGTGTAGATCAGAACTTTATAGTAACTACATGTGTAGTACAGAGTTCATGTGTGTTAAAAGAGAGAAAATAAAATGTAAAAAATAGGAGATGAGAGATAATGGGAGAGAGAGAAAGGAAAAAGTGAGTAAAAAAAATTTAAAGAGTAAAATAAAGTTAAAAAAGTTTCACCTCTGTGTTAGACAGAGACAAATAAACAAATATTTAGCAAAAATAAATGAATAAATAAACATGAGTTACTGAAAAATATACCTATTTTATACAATTAAAATAAGTCTTTCGCAACTTCAATTTAAATAAAAAATGTACGTCCCCTTATATTTTTGCTTCCATTCGCATACATTTGGTTTGGTTATTAAATGAAAGACTAAACCACACACACACACACACACACACACACACATATATATATATATAGTATCAGACGGAGCCACCCTAGGGCCTAGGGGGACTGGTTACCGTGGATTTTATTAAAAAAAATTAAGTATATTAAATTTTGATATTTTTATTTTAGGCCTTTCCAAAATTTATGAAAAATATAACATAAAATTCTATTTGAAAAAGTATAAGTATAATATTTCCTCTATTCAAAATATGGGTATTATTTTAATTTTTTTAAGTCCATTTAAATTATAATTCTTTTCATTTTTGGGTATCATAATACCAATATCGAATTTTATGATCTCTCTTTACTCCATTTTGAGTACTATAAAGGTTCATATATACAACAATTAAAACAACAAAAATTTATTTTAACTAGAAAGTATAAAATTGTCCATAAAATTTGAATTGCGGGTAGAACTGTCGAACCTCACTAAATTATTCATGGTCTTATAATAGTTTCCCTCCACCGGCCCAAAAAAATCCTAACTTCGTGGCTGTATAATATAGTTTTGAAAGTTTTTCAATGGAAGTGGTGACCAAAGACAAATTAGACTCTTGTTTTGATAAGAGGTATTTATTTTATGTATCACATGCATGCATGCACTTGGAATCCTGATGGAAATTAAGATTTAAGTTGGGTCAACCACATGCATGCACTGAAAGCTTGATAAGGTCTATCTGTTTATTATTCACAACGATTTCTAGACTCTTTATACTTTAATCAATAGTTTGACGATAACTACTAGATGCATGGCAGCATGGGTCATGGGTGGCCTACTGGCCTCAATACTTTAAGATATCTTCAGCAGCAATCCATTTCAAACAGACTAAAATATTTGGAAGTGGCGATTCGTATTACTGTTTTGCACGTACTTTTTGAATTTAGTGAAAGCTGAAACTTTTAAATTTTATTTATAATCTTATCAGAACTTTACTTATTAATGGATTAGTATGAACTTGGCCAGATATGAATGTAAAATGGATATGGATTAGTATCAGAAACAATAAAAATGATATATATTGTTAACGTAATATTTGATTGTCAATTCTTATCAATCTTATATATTGATAAATTTCATAAATATAAATTAACATAAATTTTTGTGATACATAATAGAACTCTAAAAAAAATCACATATATAATTGTATACGTAAGCTTGAAGCTCAAAGGCGGAGAATATATTATTTACATACTAGTAAAAATCTTATCCTTTTTATTCCTTAATAATTGACGGTTAAAAATATAAAAATAAAAATATGTAAATAATCTTTTGTCTAATTGATTAAAATGAATTTAAAATGTCAATGTTACCTCTCTAAAATTCATTAGAAGAATGAAAGACAAACAAATTAATTCTTAATATAGGGATAATATAAAAACTAGTCATTAATATTTTCTTCAAATCTACAAATAATATATAAAAACAAATAAATTTCACTCTCTGGAGTGAAGAGATTAGGTTACAACATCCTATAACAACTTGTCAATTATTACTATTTGAAAGAAAAAGAAAAACTCGATTGCATTAACAGATGTATTCAAGAATTGAGCTTTGTTCCTTATAAGTTTTTCTGCCATTTTTTTTTTAATTATAGATTTTGAGGTAGTTCGTTTTGGTTTATTAGGCGGTTAGCAAATATTCCTGCATATTTAATTCTAATCACAATTAAATATTGCATTCATTGGACATTATAAATTCTTATTTTCAGCTAGGTTGGTGTTTACTGTCGCAGTGAAACGACATCTTCTGATCTAATGGATGTATGATGATTGTTCATATAAATACAACATATTATGTTAAAAAAAATTTTAAAAAAAATCAATTACAAAAATGCTAGTTACGTTAATGCCAAAATCTGTCCGCTCGTCGAATCATCAAACAACGAACTTAAACACGAACAGAGAACAAACGATCACACCAAAAAGCTTGACAACCTGGCCCGTCGGGGGATAGCTCCGGTGTAAGAATAAATACAGATCAAAAAATATAAACAATAGATGAGACGCTCCCAGAATAGGTCTAGTCAACCCAAGTCGCCAAATACATGGTACAGAATTCAAATACAATCTTTTATATCACACGGTCGTGCAAAATACGACCACACAACTGTGAGTGTCAATACAAATATGTAGAAAATATTAACATTCAAATTAAGTCCTCATTACAATTATTATCACACTATTTATTAGAAATAGTGAGGACTACTACTACTATAACTCGGACCATCACTTTGTCTCCCGACTAGTCCCTGCGACATTCTCACTTCCTGAAGATGACAATTGATGAAAAGGGTGAGCTCAACTAGCCCAGTAAAGAATATTATGACTAAGCTAATGGAAAATAAATTATCGTTAGTCTTCAACAATTTAGATAAAATATTATTGACAACAAATTTTAGATCAATATTCACAGCGAAAATAACAAATCATTAGAAGAGTTAAGTAGAGAATGAAGTCTACTATCTTCTATGATTTAAAAGTCCATCATCAATATTTTATCCCTGTAACATCAATCAATATATATCTCAAATCAAATATTCATCTTTGCACTACGGGCCAAAGATATTCATTTGTATCACCAGTGGTCATGTTCATCTCAACACCTGTCCATCTTTGCACTACGGCCAAAGATATTCATTCATCAGGTAATCATTCATCTTTGCTCTACAGGCCAAAGATATTCAGTTATATCACCTTTTAGGACTGAGGATGATGAAAAATATTTTAAAGAACGAATCTAGTGAGATAAAGGACAAAGATTAAGGATTCGTATTTTAGTTTATCCAATTCAAAAATACTTCGTAATAATCAATTGTGGAGCAAAATTCAAGAATAAAACTCAAAACGTAGATCCAACCAAAGATAGGAACCTTAACAAACAACTTGGGCAAATAGAAGAAAATTTAATTTTTTCGTGAATAGTACTGTATACGTGAATAGTAACCTCGACGGAAAAAGTAAGAATTTCATAATAAAATTCATTCCAATATTTTGGTATAATGATATTGAAAAGAATAACATCATTTACGAAAAAAATAGCATCCCTTACCTCAAAAGAATAGTACTTCTGGCTGGAATATCGGATATAATACCGAAGGAAACTTGCACTGAATAGTAACACTCAAAGTATCTAAATACTCACAAAAATACGCTCGATATTATAGAGAGAGAAAACTTCTGATTCAGGTGTGATTTTCAATTCTAACCTAAGCATCCTATTTATAGGAAAAGCTTAGGATGCCAAAGTAGACTTTTTAATAAAATAATATTTTGTAAAAAAAAAAAATTCGCCCGTCTGTTGACCCAAAATCCACTAGCCACCAGTGGGGCCCACCTCCCATTAAAAAAAGTATTTATTTTTTGAAACATCAATAATTCATAATAAATAGCCCTTTTGTCAAAAAAAATACAAATTCTATGTCATATCTATAGGAAATTTAATTCTCTACAATTTTGTAGAAGAAATTTTTTCCAAATTTCCAACCGAAAATGGCCGAAATTCATAAACGGATGATTTTTCACTCCAAAATACTGATAAAAACACATCAGCACTAATTCCTTCTTTTATATCCACAAAATAAATATTTTCTTATCATATAAATCAATAATTAATTATTCATAAATAATATTACAGAACTACAATATTGACAACCAGGTCGTTCTCAGGAAAGAGGGGCCCTTCCGATAAGGATTTCTCCTTACTGGCGCGCAATTAAATAACCCCTTCTAGACAGAACTTTCTTAGACATTGTCAATAATTCTATCTAATAATATTATTCAAATAATATAAATTATTGAGTTGAGAATGTGAAATACTGTGCAGTGACAATTATTGAATCAATAATACAAAATATCAACGGTAACAATTATTGAATCAATCATATAAAATATCAACGTAGCAATTATTGAACCAATAAAATATCATGCAATTATTGAATCAATAATATAAAATATTGAAGAGTAATTACTGTAACAATTATTGAGTAAGTGACTTCTTACGTAAGAACCAATAATTCAAAATACTGTGCAATACCGTGTGCTACTGTGCACAACGCGTATTACTGTATTTTTATCACCGGGTATTTCAACAGTTTAACCGTAACAGTTTTACCGTTATTTATAAAAAATTTATTTCTGTCGCTTTCTCTATCCGACAGTTATTCCGTTGTGGGGCCCACAAATAGCTGCGCCGTCGTACGAATATTCACCGACAACAAGAATATTCCACGACCAAACGAATATTCTCCAACAACAATGAATATTTTATAACCACTTGCTAATTTTAAAATATTTGCACATTTCACCCATAACTTTTCACATTTATCAAATCAACACCTTACTATTTCGAAATAATATATAAAGAAAATTAAATCTTTATTTATAAAATTCGGGGTCTTACATCCTTCCCTCCTTATAAAATTTCGTCCTCAAAATTGACGTACGTACCTAGTATGTCGAAAAGGTGAGGATACCTCGCTTTCATTTCCGATTCCAACTCCCACGTCATTTCCTCAATAGCATGGTTTCTCCACAAAACTTTAACTTGAGGTATAATTTTCGAGCGTAGGACATGCTCCTTCCTATCCAAGATCTTGACAGGTACCTCCTCATACGTTAAATCTTCAGCTATCTCATCCGGTTCTAACTCAATAATGTGGTTTGGGTCTTTCACATATTTACGAAGTACGGATATGTGAAAAACGTTATGAACACGAGACATGCTTGGAGGTAAAGCGAGTCTATATGCCACATTTTCTACTCAGTCAAGGATCTCAAATGGACCAATGAATCGTGGGTTGAGATTTTCTCTCTTCCCGAATCTCGTAACTCCTTTCTATGGAGCAACACGTAACAATACATGATCCCCAACATTAAATTCCACGTCCTTTCGATGAAGATCCACATAACTCTTTTGTCGATCTTGTGCTGTTTGTATCCATTGCCGGATCATTTGAATCTTTTTCGTAGTCATACGTACTAACTCCGGTCACAACAATGTTGCTTCACCCACCTCATTCTAGCATACTGGAGAACGACACCTTCGTCCATACAACGCTTCGAATGGAGCCACGCCTATACTTGCTTGATAACTGTTATTGTAGGAGAATTCCACCAATGGTAAGTACTTATCCCAACTCCCTTTGAAGTCTAGAACACAGAGTCTCAATAGATCTTCAAGAGTTTGAATAGTGTTTTCCGATTGTACGTCCGTTTGAGGATGATATGCCGAACTGAATCGTAACTTTGTGCCCATAGCTTTCTGCAAACTGATCCAAAATAGTGAAGTAAATCTGGGGTCACGATCCGAAACTATGGATATTGGCATGCCATGCAATCTCACAATCTCATTCACGTACATATGAGCAAAACGTTCAAGGGAATAAGTTTCTCGTATCGACAAGAAATGAGCAGACTTGGTTAATCTATCAACAATAACCCAAATCGCATCTATGCCTTGAGAAACCTTGGGAAGACCCGTAACGAAATCTATCGTAATGTGTTCCCACTTCCATTTCAGAATCTCTAGTGGTTGCAATGGACCCTTCGGCACTTGATGCTCCGCCTTTACACGTTGACAAGTTAAACATCTTGAAATAAACTCACCGATATCTCTTTTCATATTGCTCCACCAAAATGTATGTCGAAGATCACGATACATTTTGGTACTCCCATGATGGATTACAAACGGTGTGTTGTGTGCCTCCATCATGAT
Source organism: Panax stipuleanatus (assembly GCA_020205555.1). Classification (NCBI taxonomy): domain Eukaryota; kingdom Viridiplantae; phylum Streptophyta; class Magnoliopsida; order Apiales; family Araliaceae; genus Panax; species Panax stipuleanatus. The sequence continues at coordinate 42,089 of JAINUT010001816.1, read as the reverse complement.
TCTATGCTTCAAGTCAGAATCGTTAGGAACACAAAGTCTGGAGTTGACTCGAAGTATTCCCTCTTCATCGTTTCTTGCTTCTGCAATGGCACCTTCTTGCACCTTCTTTTTCATCCTCATCAGCTCTAGATCCGTAGCTTGAGCAGCTTTAACTTTATCAATCAAAGCTGGTTCTACGCGTATACTTGACATCATCGCACTCGTTCCCGCATATGATCTTCTACTCAATGCGTCAGCTACCACGTTTGCTTTTCCAGGATAATATTGGATGGTATGATCATAATCTTTCAACAGCTCAAGCCAACGTCGTTGCCGCATGTTGAGTTCCTTTTGAGTGAAAAAATATTTAAGGCTCTTATAATCCGTATAAATCTCCACTTTTTCCCCGTACAGGTAGTCTCTCCAGATCTTCAACGCGAAAACGACTGCTGCCAACTCTAGATCATGAGTAGAATAATTCATCTCATATTCTTTGAGTTGTCGCGAGGCATAGGCTATGACTTTCCCATGTTGTACGAGAACACATCCTAACCCTTTGCCCGAAGCATCACTGTAATAACAAATCCATCCGAACCAGATGGTATTGTTAGAACAGGTGCCGAGATAAGTCTTCTCTTGAGCTCTTGGAAGCTCTTCTCACATTCCTCGTTCCAAACGAATTTTGTATCTTTCCGAGTCAACTGAGTTAATGGAGTAGCGATTCGAGAAAATCCCTCTACGAACCTTCGATAATAACCAGCTAACCCCAAAAAGCTTCGTACTTTGGTCACCGACTTAGGTTGCTCCCAGCTTTGTATTGCTTCAATCTTCGCTGGGTCAACAGATACTCCACGTTTCGATACCACGTGCCTAAGGAATGCTACTTCCTCAAGCCAGAACTCGCATTTCTTCAGCTTGGCATATAGCTTGTTCTCACGAAGCTTTTGAAGTACCAACTTCAAATGGTGCTCATGATCTTCACGGCTTTTAGAATAGATGAGGATGTCATCAATAAAGACAACAACGAACTGATCCAAATATTCCTTAAATACACGGTTCATCATATCCATGAAAGCAGCAGGAGCATTAGTCAATCCAAAAGACATGACTAAGAACTCATAATGCCCGTACCGAGTTCTAAAAGCAGTCTTTGAAATATCCTCAGTTTTAATCTTCAGCTGATGATATCCAGAACGAAGATCGATCTTTAAAAAGAATTGTGCTCCTTGCAACTGGTCGAACAAATCATCAATACGAGGTAGCGGATACCTATTCTTGATGATGATATGGTTCAACTCCCAATAGTCAATACAAAGTCGCATACTCCCGTCTTTCTTCTTTACGAACAAAACAGGAGCACCCCAAGGAGACGTACTAGGACGAATAAAATCGATGTCTAGTAACTCCTGTAGTTGGACCTTTAACTCCTGAAGTTCAATAGGAGCCATTCGATATGGGGTTTTAGAAATGGGTTTTGTACTGGGCTCAAGGTCAATAAAGAATTCAACTTCACGTTCTGGGGGTAGACCAGGAAGTTCTTCGGGAAATACATCAGAAAACTCATTAACAACGGAAATATCATTCAAACCTAACGTATTCTGATTTTAGATCAGTGACATGAGCTAAGAAAGCTTGACATCCGTTTTTCAATAAACGAATAGCTTTGTGACTTGAAATGATATTGACTAATTTTAGTGGTTTGGTGGTTTGGATTCGCACAACAGTTTGATTAGGAATATGAAAACTAACAACCTTACGAAAATAATCAATTTTGGCATGGTAAGTGGTTAACCAGTCAATTCCTAAAATCACGTCAAATACAAGTATTTTCAAGGATATAAGATCAATAGGTAAGGTAAGGGTACCAATCTGAATCAAGCAAGATTTGTAAACTGTGGATGTAACAAAGGTTTCTCCCAACGGAGTTTCAACAGATAAGTCAAAGTCTAATTTATCAGAAGTCAAGTTCAAACGTTGAGCACAAGCAGGTGAAATAAAAGAATGGGTAGCACCGGTGTCTAACAAGGTGTAAACTTCGCAAGCGTTTATGATTAGCTTAGCCGTAATCACCTCGTGTGGATTTCTCGCGTTTTGGGCTGTCACGACAAACGCTCTTCCAAGAATCACCGACTTTGACTTGTCCGAAACCGCCTTGGGAATCACCACCCCCGTTGGACTTGGTTTCGCAATAGGACAATCTCGAGCTATATGTCCTTCTTTTCCACAGTTATAGCATGCTTTGAATTGTTGTGGGCAGTTTGGACTGATGTGTCCCTCTTTTTAGCATTTATAGCATACGACCGGTGGTCGTTCTCCTCCCCTAGAAACAGTTGATGCTGGTGCTGATATTGACGTCTTCACGTTCTCATTGTTATACATTCTCTTCTTGAAATCTCCCCCCGATTTGCTTTTTCTACTATCATGGCCACGATTACCACCGGAGTGGTTACCGCTTCTGTCATACTTTCCTCCCCGCTGGTTGTCATTGCTCCGATGACTGCTGCCACCGATACGACCTTGGTTGTTATCCCTTGGTTGAATATAATCACTATCTCGTTCTAACAACTGGGCCCTGTTCACTACATCCGAATATAAAGAAAATTTGTGAGAAATGATGTATTGACGTATTTCAGGTTTCAAACCTCTCAGAAACATCCGCGTCATACGTTCCTCATTCTCTACCAAATGAGGTGCAAACCTGGACAACTCCGCGAACTTAGCCTCGTACTGGGACACAGTCATGTTATTTTGTTCGAGTCTGATAAATTCTACTTCTTTCATATGACGAATACTTTCTGGAAAGTACTTGTCATTGAACAGTTTATGGAATTCCTCCCAAGAAATATTGAGTGCGGCAGGCTTGGTATGCTTCACGGATTTCCACCAGTAATCTGCCTCTCCGCGGAACATAAACGTGGCGAATGGAACCTTATATTCCTTCGTGCATCCCAAAACATCAAATATCTTGGTAATTTGCTTAACCCACGTCTCCGCCTTGATCGGATCCGGCTTTCCCAAAAACTCTGGTGGTCCCAATTCTTTGAACTGCTTGGAAATGACAATTCGCGTGTTGTTATTATCTCCACCTGTATTTTGCACACGAGTTTCCCTCGTCTGGTTTTGCATGAACTGCAAAAAACTTCTAAACATCTCATCGTTTATCGTCTGATCAGCGTTGTTTTCAGGATGAACATTGCCTTCCTGTTGCACGTTCTCCTGGTTGGTGATTAAAGGTGTCTCTATTGTCTCATTCACTTCAATGTTAACATTCTCAGCTGTCATTCTCAAATACTGCCATAAAATAAGGGTTAATTAAACAAATTAACATATCACATATTAACCCTATGCTCTGACTGACCAATTAAATACCACATAAGCTTAGGTAGGACATACTAGTGAAGGATTTACTCGTCTCTCCCCTTCTAGTTATATTCCCCGATCTCCACTAGAGATCATATCCCTAAGCTCTGATACCAACTGAGATGCCCCCAGAATAGGTCCAGTCAACCCAACCCATTCTGAGTCGCCAAATACATGGTACAGAATTCAAATACAATTTTTTATATCACACGGTCGTGCAAAATACAACCACACAACTGTGGGTGTCAATACAAATATGTAGAAAATATTAACATTCAAATTAAGTCCTCATTACAATTATTATCACACTATTTATTAGAAATAGTGAGGACTACTACTGCTCTAACTCAGACCATCATTCTGTCTCCCGACTAGTCCCTGCGACATTCTCACTTCCTGAAGATGACAATTAATGAAAAGGATGAGCTCAACTAGCCCGTAAAGAATATTATGACTAAGCTAATGGAAAATAAATTATTGTTAGTCTTCAACAATTTAGATAAAATATTATTGACAACAAATTTTAGATCAATATTCACAGCGAAAATAACAAATCATTAGAAGAGTTAAGTAGAGAATGAAGTCTACTATCTTCTATGATTTAAAAGTCCATCATCAATATTTTATCTCTGTAACATCAATCAATATATATCTCAAATCAAATATTCATCTTTGCACTACGGGCCAAAGATATTCATTTGTATCACCAGTGGTCATGTTCATCTCAACACCTGTCCATCTTTGCACTACGGCCAAAGATATTCATTCATCAGGTAATCATTCATCTTTGCTCTACAGGCCAAAGATATTCAGTTATATCACCTTTTAGGACTGAGGATGATGAAAAATATTTTAAAGAACGAATCTAGTGAGATAAAGGACAAAGATTAAGGATTCGTATTTTAGTTTATCCAATTCAAAAATACTTCGTAATAATCAATTGTGGAGCAAAATTCAAGAATAAAACTCAAAACTTAGATCCAACCAAAGATAGGAACCTTAACAAGCAACTTGGACAAATAGAAGAAAATTTAATTTTTTCGTGAATAGTGCCGTATACGTGAATAGTAACCTCGACGGAAAAAGTAAGAATTTTATAATAAAATTCATTCCAATATTTTGGTATAATGATATTGAAAAGAATAACATCATTTACGAAAAAAATAGCATCCCTTACCTCAAAAGAATAGTACTTCTGGCTGGAATATCGGATATAATACCGAAAGAAACTTGCGCTGAATAGTAACACTCAAAGTATCTAAATACTCACAAAAATACGCTCGATATTATAGAGAGAGAAAACTTCTGATTCATGTGTGATTTTCAATTCTAACCTAAGCACCCTATTTATAGGAAAAGCTTAGGATGCCAAAGTAGATTTTTTAATAAAATAATATTTAAAAAAAAAAAATTCCGCCCGTCTGTTGACCCAAAATCCATTAGCCACCAGTGGGGCCCACCCCTTTTGTCAAAAAAATACAAGTTCTACGTCATTTCTATAGGTAATTTAATTCTCTACAACTTTGTAGAAGAAAGTTTTTTCAAATTTCCAACCGAAAATGTCCGAAATCCACAAACGGATAATTTTTCACACCAAAATACTGACAAAAACACATCAGCACTAATTCCTTCCTTTATATCCACAAAATAAATATTTCCTTATCATATAAATCAATAATTAATTATTCACAAATAATATTACAGAACTACAATATTGACAACCAGGTCGTTCTCAGGAAAGAGGGGCCCTTCCGATAAGGATTTCTCCTTACTGGCACGCAATTAAATAACCCCTTCTAGACAGAACTTCCTTAGACATTGTCAATAATTCTATCTAATAATATTATTCAAATAATATAAATTATTGAGTTGAGAATGTGAAATACTGTGCAGTGACAATTATTGAATCAATAATACAAAATATCAACGGTAACAATTATTGAATCAATCATATAAAATATCAACATAGCAATTATTGAACCAATAAAATATCATGCAATTATTGAATCAATAATATAAAATATTGAACAGTAATTACTGTAACAATTATTGAGTAAGTGACTTCTTACGTAAGAACCAATAATTCAAAATACTGTGCAATACCATGTGCTACTGTGCACAACGCGTATTACTGTATTTTTATCACCGGGTATTTCAACAGTTTAACCGTAACAGTTTTACCGTTATTTATAAAAAGGTTATTTCTGTCGCTTTCTCTATCCGACAGTTATTCCGTTGTGGGGCCCACAAATAGCTGCGCCGTCGTACGAATATTCCCCGACAACAAGAATATTCCACGACCAAACAAATATTCTCCAACAACAATGAATATTTTATAACCACTTGCTCATTTTAAAATATTTGCACATTTCACCCATAACTTTTTACATTTATCAAATCAACACCTTACTATTTCGAAATAATATATAAAGAAAATTAAATCTTTATTTATAAAATTCGGGGTCTTACAATAGAAGTATGTAATTACTTTAGTGCGTAAAAGTAGACAAAGTGTCGTTGTGTACCTGTAATTGAATTATGGACGTATATTTATAGTTTACACACGCTGCCTCAATTTACTATATTCGTCCCCGAGTAGGAATACGAGTATTATGTAAAGATTCCTTATAATTATAGTTTCCGTAATTGAATAGGATTTGACCTCCTTAGAAACAGGAAATCAAATAGGATGTGGAAGTCATAAGTCAATTTGGACTGTAGACCCTCTAGAATGTCAAATCTTCTACTAAGATATTTTGCCACGTGACATGGGTCCCATTGAATCTTCCGGACCAACAAAATTATACCCCAACATTCCCACCCCACCCCACCCCACCCCACCCCACCCCACCCCACCTTACCTTACCTTCTTATTATAAAAAGCTTAAAATAAGATAGTACAAAAATTGTCCAATCAATTACTCCCTCCATCCCATAATAACTGTTGTTTTAGAAGAATTTTTTTTCCCAATTTATTTGTCGTTTACAACTTTTTAGGAGAATAAATTATTTACTTTCCTATATCACCCCTACCTTCTCTTATTGTCCCAAGAAGTTCTCTCCCTTGTATTAATAGTTTTCAACTTCCCATAAAGGGGTAGTGATAAAATTTTACACAAATTTTAATTAATAAATGATAGCATTAAATGACTTTCTTAATCCATGTGCATGAAGCTAAAAAGACAGTTATTATGGGATGGATGGAGTATTACATTATAGTTGTTGAAGTCAAACCATCACCCCTTTTACTACACATGCCAGACAGGGACCCACCATTACTATCATTACATCGTAATAGGAAAATGTACCCAGTTCATCAGTCACCTCATAAGTCCTCTTCCCCAATAATATTAACCGCCACTTTTCATCCACAGATTCAAAAAATTTCTCTGAGAGCTCAAGCACTTCTGCCCCCTTTTCCATTCTACGTACAACAATCTTCTCCGGCTACATCACATATCAAGCCACTGTACCCATCATTCAAGTATGTCTGGTGATCATTTTGGTCAACCTACTTCCTCTACTAACGAACCCTTCACTGCAAGTACCCCCACCATTCAACCCCTAGAAGAACAACCCAGCCAACCCACCATCGCCCCACCATCTGATCCACATTTTTGGGCTTCCCCTCCCCTACAACCGAGCGCACTCCATCTCCCATGATGAGTGAGGTTGAAACTAGGGAGATGAGGATCCTAGAATAATGAGTCCTTCTATGGGGACATGGAAATTGGACATTTTTAATTATTATTATTTTTGGTTTTGTTGTGACTCTTAAAAAATGTATAGTATTTATTCCAACTGGAATTTTTACAAAAAAAAATATTTTAGGTGTAATTTGGATACACATACAAGAATAGTGTTATACAGACTATACAACACTATTCTTGTATATGTGTCTAAATTACATCTAAAATATTTTTTTAAAAAAAATTCCAGTTAGAATAAATACTATATATTTTTTAGGAGTCATAACAAAAATCAAAAAAAATAATTGGAAATGTCTAATTTCCATGTCTGTCAAGACTTATTGTGGAATAATATCAATCAAAAAAAGCTTATTCCCACATGCATAAACACCAAATCATTTATAGCAGACTATGTGCTACCCCACCTTCGACAACAGTACCAGATACAAAACGAATGAATTATGATTTTTCGTTCCTTTTTATTTGTTTAATTGATCTTGTATAGGAAAAAGAAAAAGTAGAACAAAGATATAAAAAATGAAGCTACATGGCTAAAACGGTGTTAAATTGGAGCTAAGTGGTTCGAGCTAAGCACGGATAATCAAGGTAAAGGTAGGCTATGAGTAGACATTGGCATGGAGAAGCAAGGAAAAGCAATCCGGACATCTTTTAGAGTACAATATGCAAGCTAAGGCAATAAGGGATATTGCAAAGCTTTTAATGCTAAGTTGGATGCCTGTTCTTAGCTTGGAACTTGTATTTTATGGTGGATCTACTTCTTAGCTTTTCAGAACATCTTGAATCGTCCAAATCGGAGTTCGGATGAAAAAATTATGACATTTTTATCAACAGAGATCAAAGCTCAGAGTTATCATGTTTGTCATTTACATAGCATCCATTTGAAGCCCAATTTCGACCATGTTCCAATCCTAATCTGCCAATGCTCAAATAATGAAAGTTGTAGATCTCGTCGATATCTTCAATTTAATAGGTAGCGGTCCCCGTAACTCCTCCCGAATCAAAAGTTATGGTAATTTTACCAAAAGACGTCGAAGTAGAAAATTGACCGGTCCCGCGCCAAGATTGAACTAAAACCAGAGCGGGACGGGCCGAACCATCAGATTTTTTGCAACTGTAGCGCGGGGCACACCCAAAATGACCTAGGAGCAACGCGGGGAGCGCCGGACGGCGAGGAGAGAGCTTATTTGGGTGTCATAGTGTCCAAGTTGAGTTGTAATTAGATTTTGGGATGCCTAATGTATTAGAGTTTCTCTTAGGACTATAAACACTTGATTATAACTTGGATTTGAATGAGACTATTGAACTACAAGGATCGACAACCACCTATGGAGGCTTGAAGATTGGATTGGAGAACAAAACAAGTCAGAGATTGAAGCTTAAGGAGATTGGAGATTCTTACTAGAGTTTTTTTTCTTCTCTTTAATTTCTTTATCTGTTACTTTGAATGTTATCTATGTTTGATATGATGGTTTTCATTAGGATTATGAACTAATTTTCTAATTAGGGATACAATGAAACCTTTTGCTATAATTTAATTCAATTATTCATATTTTCACTTATTAATCTTATGGAGTTGATTATCATATCTCGTGCTTAATTATTAATTGTCTAGCTAGCAGTTAATTTGATAATCTAGTTGAAATTGAAAGAGAAAATCTAGGATTAGATCTGGATGTGATAGCGCATGAATTTGTTGATTCTTGTTAAGGATAACATAATAGTGTATGAGACGACAATACTTGTATGTCATGTGTAACTGTGTTAGGAGTTTGTGCTTAATGAATTTGTTTTAAGTGTCTTGCATGACAGTAGAAAAATAATTGAAATAAGTTTTTTTATTAATCATTAAAGATGTTAATGAATTGATAGGCAATCCTAGTTATCAATTCATTGGATTAATCAAGTGGGAATAAGATAAGGCGATTATTGTTGAGCAATTGGGGACATTGTATTTCTAAGTTTTTATCATCTGGTGATCAATAATTGTTAGTTAATTGATATATTTTTTTTCTTTATTTAAAATAATTTTCACAAAACAATTGAGTGACTGTTTAAATGGATTAACTTGGTAAAAACTTTATAATTAGAGCAATTGTTAGTAATCGTTCTCTGTGGGTTCGACAATCTTTCTTATCACTTTATTACTTAATTGACCATGTGCACTTGTGCGTATTTGTCATTATATAAATCGGACAACAAGCCATAAAACTTGAAGTCCGTGACACAACTTTTTACAGGAACTAAAATTTGCAAAATCCTCTCGCTTACAGTACAACTTTTTTGCACGGAATATAAAAGCTGCAAAAACCATCTCCCTCATCAGACAAACACAAAATCCACTCACACTCTCTCTCAACTCCTAGGATGATACATTACTTTTGGTTGTGTTACTCTTGAACAACTCAACATAATACTCTATTTATAGAGTACTCACAATTTTCCTCTTCCTATTCAAAATAGGACACTTTAAAAATAAAACTCCTACAAATACATTACTTTCCAAAATAATACTCCTATTAAAAATAAGAATTCTTCTTTTCCATATTAGCAATTAATGAAAAAAATGGGTCCAAATCAGTTAATTGGTTTGAGTCTATTTTTCTTTTAAAAAATATAGGTAAAAACTCTAACCAATATAAATACTTTGAAACAATTAAACAAAAAATGGTTCTTATTAATTTGAGTTGATCCACCATTTTGTAAACCAAATTACCAGGTCTAATTCCTTATTTCAGTATTTGCAGTGTATTTTTCACTTAAATGGCTTCGTAGAGAATTGGTTTTCCTTTAATAGTTATTTTGCATGCATGCAAATATTGTAACAACATTCTAGTCTAAATAAAAGTTTTGCGATTAAAATCGAAAAGAATAGTAATCAACGATTTTGATTAATCACAGTTACAATTACAAGTAATTAAATAATTTTACTTTTCAATTAATTTCAGTTATATATAACTTGTAAACATATTTAACCACACTATGTTCACCGCGCATGCACAACAGGCCGATCTAGTCTGGTCTAACTGTCTTTGATCAGGCCAAACCTTTGACTTTGGTCTTGCAGTCCAAATTAGGCCTTGGCCGCTAAAATGCAATCTAGTTAGCCTTGCAAGCCAGTCCTAAGGCCGGTCTAGTCAGACACCCTCCTTTTTCTAAATATTTTTAATGTTAACTATTAAATATTAAAAACTAAAATTAAAAACTAATAAAATTTTATAAAAAAATAAATATTTTAATGAAGAACAAGAACTAACTTATTATTAATATTTGGCATTGACAATAGTTTATTGATGTATTAATTATTTTTAATAGTTAACATTAAAAGTAGCAATGAATATTAACAAAATTTTAATGTTAAAATATTAATATTTACAAGAAACTAATTTATTATTAATATTTAACCAACTAACTTTTAATTTAAAATATTAAATAAACTAACTAGCTCTATTTATTGAAGATGTATTTAACTTAAATGTATTTACAAGAAATTAAGAATGAATAATTAAAAATTACAATAGTGAATAAGTAAAAAAATTATACTTCATTGAATCATTGATGAAAAATTTTAAGTTTATAGCTTAAAAAAGTTCAAATTTTACAATTATAATTGTAAAGTCTTAACCATTAATCTGTCAAGCCAGGCCTCATGCCAGGCTGGACCGGCTTTTTTACAGGTTGGGTCGATGAGGCCGGATTTAGCATCAAAACCATGGCCTCTTCAAAGCCTTCAGGCCGAGTACTGTGTATGAATATATTTGGTTCAAAAAGTCTAGGGGGAGATTGTTTTTGTGACATTTCTAGCGACATTTTTTTTAGCAACTCCCAAAAAATATATAGTATTTATTCCAACTGGAATTTTTACAGAAAATATTTCTGTACATACTCTGTTTTTTGTATGTATCCAAATTACATCTAAAACACTGTTTTCTGTAAAAATTCCAATTAGAATAAATACTATACATTTTTTGGGAGTTACTAAAAAAAATATCACAAGACCAATGTCGCCGTAGAAGGAGTCTATTTGGTTTGATGTATATTTTTAAAAATTATAAGTTGTTAATTTAGTAATATAATTAAATAATAAAATAGCAAATATGAGGATATTAATTTATTGTGTTACTTTATAGTTTTATCACTGTATGAAAAAAAAAGCTCCTTTCGTAAAACAAAAATTAAAGAAAATGATATACATGTCGACAAATATGTGACGTAATTGAATTGCGACCAATGTAAAAGTTTATGCGATAAGATCAAATAAATTAGAGTGAGATTATTTTTAATTTTTACCTAACTCATATATGCACATAAATTGTAATTATAATTTAACTTAAAACTTTTACAATGCATAATAGTACTCTAAAAATTAATTTGTAAATAAGTATACACTTATGTAAAGTTAACATCTCATTATTTGTGTAGGACCGAAAATTGTTAGGACAAAATTATTTTAGGTCTAAAAGGTCTTTAAATTATCAATAATGCTACTATCAGATAAAATAATTACATAAACATCACATACTACTGACGTGGCAGTATATGATTTGTTGTTGGCATAATTCACTTAACTCAACAACAAATTACATACGGTCACGTCAGCATTATGTGATGTTTATGTTACCAACTTTATGGGATAGTAGCATTATTTCGACTAATGAGCATGTAACACTTGCAGAGATTATGACCATTCAATAACAGGGATAAAAGTTTAAATTATGCTATGAATCCATGTTCCATGTTTTTGTTAGTTTTATTTAGTACGTGTATGTAGTTTTTAGGTCTCAAAGATTTTCAGATAATTTTTTGTATTATTATTATTATGTAAGTTAATATATTTACATTTGTTAGTAAAAGATCAAGGAAAATATTATTTTAACATTTCATAGTGGCTTAAAAGTATATGTGCCCTATTCTATTAATAGTTAAGAAGAGCACTAGTAGCATATCTGTAGGAGCACAACATACAAAAGACAGTCTACTTGGTTGTTAAAAAATGCTGTCTTTTCATATACATTACTCAATATATCTATGTTTTTTTAGTAGAATATGGACAATATAAGCATAAAGTTGCACTTCTTTACATATCATATGTTTTTTTCTTTAAACTCTAATTATTCATACTCCTAGTAAAATTTGTACTTGTCCCGCATCGCTATTATACAACACTTTAATGATCACTTGACTCTCCTAAAATGCTTTTATCATTTTCATTGTTAAATTTAAATACTTAAGCTGCAAATAATCATGCGCTTAACTTAAACAAAAACTCCTTTCGTCCTCAAAAAGACGACTAAATATAGAATTATTTTTATTCTCCAAATAATGAGATAAAATACATAAAATAAAAGATAAATATATTATTTAATGTCGTCTATTAGTATATATATAAAAAAACTACTCATCACTTTATTTATGAATCTTGTGGGATCATAAAAAAAATTAGAATTTTATTTTCTCTTTTATCTATTTTTGTTTTTCTTAATATGTGTAAAATTTGTATTTTAATTATCTTTTTGATGACAGAGGGAGTAAGTAATTGTTCCTATGAACACAAATAATGCGCAAAAAGTTTGTGCAAAAGGCAGTATAAAAAAGAAAAAAATGGGTTCTATCATTTGATGTTTTAAACATTTTTATTAGTACAATCAATTTAAAATACAATATTAATTCTCCTTTTAAAATATTATTTTCCTTGATTCGCTCGCTCTTTTGCTCAATCATTTACTCTGTCTTTTACTTACCGTTTTATGTTCATATTCTCCCCCAATATACCATTCTCCCCCAATGAATTTAGACTTGTCCCACATATTTTCATGTATTCCACATCTCGCTATTATAAAAGATTTTAATCCGGTCAAATTAATGTCTAAAATGTTTTTATTATTTTTCTTATTCAACAAACAGATATTAACAGACAATAACTGAAGAGTAATTAATAAAAAAAGATTATCCTCTCTATTTTACTATATAAGACCAGTTGGACTTCTTAAAAAAATTGAGATTTTTTTTATTAAATTAATTTGATTCATTTGAATTTTGAAAATGACTAATGTTGTAATTAGCATTTTTTCTAAATAATTTACAATAATCATAATTATATTGTTAGGATTTAATGAACTTATATCAATTTTTAAAAAAACTTAATTTGATTTTATATTTTGACACAAATTGTAATCCTTTATATTTAAATTGATTTTATATTTTGACACATAGTGTTCATTTTGAAATTTTTATTTACACAAAAATATCCTTTATATTTAATAATTGGGACATAAATATCATTATTAGTCACATAATTTACATTTAGTTTTTTTTATTTTTTTATTTTTTTATTTTTTTTGTTTGTCAACATGTTTAGTTTAACTAAAATAACTCATTGTCCATACAAAATATATGATGTTGTTTGTTATTTATTATTATAAGTTTAATTTATTAATAACAACGTACGGACTTGAAAATTTGTGTTTAATAATTGAATAAATTAAAGCATGAATTATTATTTTATATACATATTAAATTTTTAATATGAATACTAAGTACTACAAAATTAATTAGTTCGATACTAATTTGATAATTGTTGACTACATTTGACAATAATCATATGGGTGAATTATTCAACTAAAATTAGCAGAAGGAAATTTTAGTAAAATATCAATATTAAAAAATTTAAATATTCATTAATCTTGAAAACACTCGCAATAACAATTACAAGTAATCACACATCTTTTACCAAACAGAAATGACATAATATGCTTATTTTCTATTACCAGTAATAAATATTAAGTAATCTATATTTAGGTGGGTATCCATTATAAACTGTAACAAACATCCCTTAAAAAAAGTTAATTTATCTCTTTTATGTTTACTAGCAGTTTTTCGATCCTTATTATCATACTCTTTTCTACACCAAACCCCACCTTCTTTGAGTAGTCTTTCCAAAATTGAAATACACTATCTATTGTGTCAAACTCCATACCAATCTTAGGTATCCAATCTTGTTCCCCATCCATCATTGGAGGACTATCATCAAGTGTGCCAATAGAGGTATACATGCTAAAAATAGTACCTGCAAAAGACAACCAAATAAAAAAGATTTGTTAGAAAGTTAGGAACCAAAACAGTGCAGACACCCAATGTGAATAACTCTAAAGCTATAGCTGATGACACTGGTAAACTAGCTGAGACTTGGTAACCATGGCTATGATCTCGTTGACACTGAGACTATGGGACATGGCATCTGGAACATGACCAACTTCTCTACCTATTTCTCCTTCATCATTAATTCACAAAATAAGTCTCAATATTCTGATGGGATTGCATTCTTCCTTGCACCAGTTGGTTTCCCCATTCCTAGTGTCCAAGAAGGTTCTGGCATTTGACTTGTAAGTGGCGACCAGATGCTCAACTCGACCATTAATCCGTTTGTAGCAGTGGAGTTTGATACTTATCGAAACTATTGGGACCCTTCTTAAGTTAGCTAAAAACCAGTGTGTCAGTATACGTATTGATCCGGTGGATACAAAGCCACCCACAGCATCTCCCAACAGACCCAACCCCAACCCAAGACCAAATAGTAAAAACAAGGGAAAGTTACAAGTGGGGTTTGTTGGAAGCGCCTCGGCCTGCATTTTGACCATGGGGCTGATTTTTCTTTGGTTTTGTTTCAGAAAGAAGTCAAATAGAGTTGAAAAAGAAGATAAGCACGTCGTTAAGGTTCCCTATGAATTTGAAAATGAAACTGGACCCAAGAAGTTTTCATATCAAGTGTTATCTGCTGCAACAAAGAACTTTGCAGAAGGTGAGAAGATTCAACCCAAAATGAGAAAACGAGATCACAACCATGTTTATAATCAAAACCCAATTTGATCAACATTCAATTAATAATAATAAATTTTTAAAAAAAAGGAAAAAAAAGAAAAAAGAGAGGAGCAAATACCAATTCTTGATCTGGGTCTGCAAGAAATCGGAATGCAAATGCCAAATTTCTGAGGGAAATCAGAATCTCCCAAAAGCCTCGATTGAATTAGAGCAACAGCGAAGCAGGTAAGCGGGAAATAGGGGAAGCAGGGGAGCGGGAAATGGAAGGAAGAAGGAAAGAAGGGTTTTGAAGAAAATAATTGTGACCATCAGATCAGTTTTAAAAAATCTAATGGCCCAAATTTTGCACTGTAGTAATGACCGGTACATTAAGTACCGGTCCTCCCCCCAATCCTTTCCATTCTACGTACAACAATTTTCTCCGGCTACATCACATATCAAGCCACTGTATCCATCATTCAAGCATGTCTGGTGATCATTCTGCTCAACCTACTTCCTCTGCTAACGAACCCCTCACTGCAACTACCCCCACGATTCAACCCCTAGAAGAACAACCCAGCCAACCCACCATCGCCGCCACCATCTGATCCACATTTTCGGGCTTCCCCTCCCCTACAACCGAGCGCACTCCATCTCCCGTGATGAGTGAGGTTGAAACTAGGGAGATGAGGATCCTGGAATAATATCAATCAAAAAAATCTTATTCCCACATGCATAAACACCAAATCATTTATAGCAGACTATGTGCTACCCCACCTTCGACAACAGTACCAGATACAAAACGAATGAATTGTGATTTTTCGGGTATTTTTCATTTCTTTGTATGTGTTTAATTGATCTTGTATAGGAAAAAGGAAAAGTAGAACAAAGATATAAAAAATGAAGCTACATAGCTAAAGCGGTGTTAAATTGGAGCTAAGTGGTTCGAGCTAAGCACGGATAATCAAGGTAAAGGTAGGCTATGAGTAGACATTGGCATGGAGAAGTAAGGAAAAGCAATCCGAACATCTTTTAGAGTACAATATGCAAGCAAAGGCAATAAGGGGATATTGTAAAGCTTTTAATGCTAAGTTGGATGCCTGTTCTTAGCTTGGAACTTGTATTTTATGGTGGATCTACTTCTTAGCTTTTCGGAACATCTTGAATCGTCCAAATTAGAGTTCGGATGAAAAAGTTATGACATTTTTATCAACAGAGATCAAAGCTCAGAGTTATCATGTTTATCATTTACATAGCATCCATTTGAAGCCCAATTTCGACCATGTTCTAATCCGAATCTGTCAATGCTCAAACAATGAAAGTTGTAGATCTCGTAGATATCTTTAATTTAATAGGTAGCGGTCCCCGTAACTCCTCCCGAATCAAAAGTTATGGTAATTTTACCAAAAAACGTCGAAGCAGAAAAGTGACCGGTCCCTCGCCAAGAATGAACTAAAACCAGAGCGGGACGGGCCAAACCATCAGATTTTCTGCAACTGTAGCATGGGGCACACCCAAAATGACCTAGGAGCAACGCGGGGAGCGCCGGACGGCGGGGAGAGAGCTTATTGGTGTGTCATAGTGTCCAAGTTGAGTTGTAATTAGATTTTGGGATGCCTAATGTATTAGAGTTTCTCTTAGGACTATAAACACTTGATTATAACTTGGATTTGAATGAGACTATTGAACTACAAGGATTGACAACCACCTAAGGAGGCTTGAAGATTGGATTGGAGAACAAAACAAGTCAAAGATTGAAGCTTAAGGAGATTGGAGATTCGTGCTAGAGTTTTTTTTCTTCCCTTTAATTTCTTTATATGTTACTTTGAATGTTATCTATGTTTGATATGATGGTTTTCATTAGGATTATGAACTAATTTTCTAATTAGGGATACAATGGAACCTTTTGCTATAATTTAATTCAATTATTCATATTTTCACTTATTAATCTTATGGAGTTGATTATCATATCTCGTGCTTAATTATTAATTGTCTAGCTAGCAGTTAATTTGATAATCTAGTTGAAATTGAAAGAGAAAATCTAGGATTAGATCTGGATGTGATAGCGCATGAATTTGTTGATTCTTGTTAAGGATAACATAATAGTGTATGAGACGACAATACTTGTATGCCATGTGTAACTGTGTTAGGAGTTTGTGCTTAATGAATCTGTTTTAAGTGTCTTGCACAACAGTAGAAAAATAACTGAAATAAGTCTTTTTATTAATCATTAAAGATGTTAATGAATTGATAGGCAATCCTAGTAATCAATTCATTGAATTAATCAAGTGGGAATAAGATAAGGCAATTATTGTTGAGCAATTGGGGACATTGTATTTCTATGTTTTTATCATCTGGTGATCAATAATTGTTAGTTAATTGATATATTTTTTTTCTTTATTTAAAATAATTTTCACAAAACAATTGAGTGATTGTTTAAATGGATTAACTTGGTAAAAACTTTATAATTATAGCAATTGTTAGTAATCGTTCTCTGTGGGTTTGACAATCTTTCTTATCACTTTATTACTTAATTGATCGTGTGCACTTGCGCGTATTTGTCATTATATAAATCGGACAACAAGCCATAAAACTTGAAGTCCGTGACACAACTTTTTGCAAGAACTAAAATTTGCAAAATCCTCTCGCTCATAGTACAACTTTTTTTGCACGGAATATAAAAGCTGCAAAAACCATCTCCCTCATCAGACAAACACAAAACCCACTCACACTCTCTCTCAACTCCTAGGATGATACATTACTTTTGGTTGTGTTACTCCTGAACAACTCAACATAATACTCTATTTATAGAGTACTCACAATTCTCCTCTTCCTATTCAAAATAGGACACTTTAAAAATAAAACTCCTACAAATACATTACTTTCCAAAATAATACTCTTATTAAAAATAAGAATTCTTCTTTTCCATATTAGCAATTAATGAAAAAAATGGGTCCAAATCAGTTAATTGGTTTGGGTCTATTTTTCTTTTAAAAAATATAGGTAAAAACTCTAACCAGTATAAATACTTTGAAACAATTAAACAAAAAATGGTTCTGATTAATTTGAGTTGATCCACCATTTTGTAAACCAAATTACCAGGTCTAATTCCTTATTTTAGTATTTGCAGTGTATTTTTCACTTAAATGGCTTCGTAGAGAATTGGTTTTCCTTTAATAGTTATTTTGCATGCATGCAAATATTGTAACAACATTCTAGTCTAAATAAAAGTTTTGCGATTAAAATCGAAAAGAATAGTAATCAACGATTTTGATTAATCACAGTTGCAATTACAAGTAATTAAATAATTTTACTTTTCAATTAATTTCAGTTATATATAACTTGTAAACATATTTAACCACATTATGTTCACCGCGCATACACAACAGGCCGATCTAGTCTGGTCTAGCTGTCTTTGATCAGGCCAAACCTTTGACTTTGATCTTGCAGTCCAGACTAGGCCCTGGCCGCTAAAATGCAATCTAGTTAGCCTTGCAAGCCAGTCTAAGGCCGGTCTGGTCGGACACCCTCCTTTTTCTAAATATTTTTAATGTTAACTATTAAATATTAAAAATTAAAATTAAAAACTAATAAAATTTTATAAAAAAATAAATATTTTAAAGAAGAACAAGAACTAACTTATTATTAATATTTGGCATTAACAATAGTTTATTGATGTATTAATTATTTTTAATAGTTAACATTAAAAGTAGCAATGAATATTAACAAAATTTTAATGTTAAAATATTAATATTTACAAGAAACTAATTTATTATTAATATTTAACCAACTAACTTTTAATTTAAAATATTAAATAAACTAACTAGCTCTATTTATTGAAGATGTATTTAACTTAAATGTATTTATAAGAAATTAAGAATGAATAATTAAAAATTACAATAGTGAATAAGTAAAAAAATTAGACTTCATTGAATCATTGATGAAAATTTTTAAGTTTATAGCTTAAAAAAGTTCAAATTTTACAATTATAATTGTAAAGTCTTAACCATTAATCTGTCAAGCCAAGCCTCATGCCAGGCTGGACCGGCTTTTTTACAGGTTGGGTCGATCAGGCCGGATTTTATCATCAAAACCATGGCCTCTTCCTTCAGGCCGAGTACTGTGTATGAATATATTTGGTTCAAAAAGTCTAGGGGGAGATTGTTTTTGTGACATTTCTAGCGACATTTTTTTTAGTAACTCCCAAAAAATATATAGTATTTATTCCAACTGGAATTTTTACTGAAAACATTTTTGTACATACCCTGTTTTTTGTATGTATCTAAATTACATCTAAAACACTATTTTCTGTAAAAATTCCAATTGGAATAAATACTATACATTTTTTTGGGAGTTGCTAAAAAAAATGTCGCTAGAAATGTCACAAGACCAATGTCGCCGTAGAAGTACTCTATTTGGTTCGATGTATATTTTTAAAAATTATAAGTTTTTAATTTAGTAATATAATTAAATAATAAAATAGCAAATAAGAGAATATTAATTTATTGTGTTACTTTATAGTTTTATCACTGTATGAAAAAAAAGCTCCTTTCCTAAAACAAAAATTAAAGAAAATGATATACATGTCGACAAATATGTGACGTAATTGAATTGCGACCAATGTAAAAGTTTATGCGATAAGATCAAATAAATTAGAGTGAGATTATTTTTAATTTTTACCTAACTCATATATGCACATAAATTGTAATTATAATTTAACTTAAAACTTTTACAATGCATAATAGTACTCTAAAAATTAATTTGTAAATAAGTTTACACTTATGTAAAGTTAACATCTCATTATTTGTGTAGGACCGAAAATTGTTAGGACAAAATTATTTTAGGTCTAAAAGGTCTTTAAATTATCAATAATGCTACTTTCAGATAAAATAATTACATAAACATCACATACTGCTGACGTGGCAGTATGTGATTTGTTGTTGACATAACCCACTTAACTCAACAACAAATCACATACAGTCACATCAACATTATGTGATGTTTATGTTATCAACTTTATGGGATAGTAGCATTATTTCGACTAATGAGCATGTAACACTTGCTGAGATGATGACCATCCAATAACAGGGATAAAAGTTTAGATTATGCTATGAATCCAAGTTCCATGTTTTTGTTAGTTTTATTTAGTACGTGTATGTAGTTTTTAGGTCTAAAAGATTTTTAGATAATTTTTTGTATTATTATTATTATGTAAGTTAATATATTTATATTTGTTAGTAAAAGATCAAGGAAAATATTATTTTAACATTTCATAGTGGCTTAAAAGTATATGTGCCCTATTTTATTAATAGTTAAGAAGAGCACTACTAGCATATCTGTAGGAGCACAACATACAAAAGACAGTCTACTTGGTTGTTAAAAAATGTTGTCTTTTCATATACATTACTCAATATATCTATGTTTTTTTAGTAGAATATGGACAATATAAGCATAAAGTTGCACTTCTTTACATATCATATTGTTTTTTTCTTTAAACTCTAATTATTCATAATCCTAGTAAAATTTGTACTTGTCCCGCATCGCTATTATACAACACTTTAATGATCACTTGACTCTCCTAAAATGCTTTTATCATTTTCATTGTTAAATTTAAATATTTAAGCTGCAAATAATCATGCGCTTAACTTAAACAAAAACTCCTTTCGTCCTCAAAAAGACGACTAAATATAGAATTATTTTTATTCTCCAAATAATGAGATAAAATACATAAAATAAAAGATAAATATATTATTTAATGTCGTCTATTAGTATATATATAAAAAAACTACTCATCACTTTATTTATGAATCTTGTGGGATCATAAAAAAAATTAAAATTTTATTTTCTCTCTTATCTACTTTTGTTTTTCTTAATATGTGTAAAATTTGTATTTTAATTATCTTTTTGATGACAGAGGGAGTAAGTAATTGTTCCTATGAACACAAATAATGCGCAAAAAGTTTGTGCAAAAGGCAGTATAAAAAAGAAAAAAATGGGTTCTATCATTTGATGTTTTAAACATTTTTATTAGTACAATCAATTTAAAATACAATATTAATTCTCCTTTTAAAATCTTATTTTCCTTGATTCGCTCGCTCTTTTGCTCAATCATTTACTCTGTCTTTTACTTACCGTTTTATGTTCATATTCTCCCCCAATATACCATTCTCCCCCAATGAATTTAGACTTGTCCCACATATTTTCATGTATTCCACATCTCGCTATTATAAAAGATTTTAATCCGGTCAAATTAATGTCTAAAATGTTTTTATTATTTTTCTTATTCAACAAACAGATATTAACAGACAATAACTGAAGAGTAATTAATAAAAAAAGATTATCCTCTCTATTTTACTATATAAGACCAGTTGGACTTCTTAAAAAAATTGAGATTTTTTTTATTAAATTAATTTGATTCATTTGAATTTTGAAAATGACTAATGTTGTAATTAGCATTTTTTCTAAATAATTTACAATAATCATAATTATATTGTTAGGATTTAATGAACTTATATCAATTTTAAAAAAAACTTAATTTGATTTTATATTTTGACACAAATTGTAATCCTTTATATTTAAATTGATTTTATATTTTGACACATAGTGGTCATTTTGAAATTTTTATTTACACAAAAATATCCTTTATATTTAATAATTGGGACATAAATATCATTATTAGTCACATAATTTACATTTAGTTTTTTTTATTTTTTTATTTTTTTATTTTTTTTGTTTGTCAACATGTTTAGTTTAACTAAAATAACTCATTGTCCATACAAAATATATGATGTTGTTTGTTATTTATTATTATAAGTTTAATTTATTAATAACAACGTACGGACTTGAAAATTTGTGTTTAATAATTGAATAAATTAAAGCATGAATTATTATTTTATATACATATTAAATTTTTAATATGAATACTAAGTACTACAAAATTAATTAGTTCGATACTAATTTGATAATTGTTGACTACATTTGACAATAATCATATGGGTGAATTATTCAACTAAAATTAGCAGAAGGAAATTTTAGTAAAATATCAATATTAAAAAATTTAAATATTCATTAATCTTGAAAACACTCGCAATAACAATTACAAGTAATCACACATCTTTTACCAAACAGAAATGACATAATATGCTTATTTTCTACTACCAGTAATAAATATTAAGTAATCTATATTTAGGTGGGTATCCATTATAAACTGTAACAAACATCCCTTAAAAAAAGTTAATTTATCTCTTTTATGTTTACTAGCATGGACGCCCTTGCAAAGGGATAAAATGCAAAGTCAACTACTGAACTTTAGTGATTTTTGGGTATTGAGCCCCCTTTTGGCGGTCAACGCAAATTGAGCCCCTGTCTATTATTTTTCATTTAAATTTACAAGACGTGACCATTTTCGAAATTTATCCCAAAAATATGTCACTCCACTGATTACTCAAAACCACTAGTTTGAAACTTTGGTCCACTGACCATCTAAGCTCCACGGGCCTAGCTGTTATTATGTCCCAAAGATTATTCTATATAACGAAACAATTTCTTTCCACTAAATAAATTAAAAGACAAAACAGATCCTTCAATTTTCTAAGTTACATCATCTCATCTCATTTTTAACTATACTCAATACCTTATATTTTAAATAATTATATATTATTTTTTTAACTCTACTCAATATCTTATATTTTAAATTATTTGAAGTAGGTTTTTAAATTGAAATTATAATAACACGATAGTATAAATGTTAAAACACAAGAATAAATTGAATAGATAAAAATAAACTTGAAAAATCGCAACAAAAGAATTTAAAACAAAATAATTAAATTTTAAAACTACAAAATAAAATTAAAATAATTCTATAAAATACAAATAAAATAAAATAAACTTGAAAAATAATAAAATTTATCTGCTCCATCTCCCTAAGAATCACATTCACGCTCTCGAGTAATCCTTCTCTCTTCAAACTTGAATTCTGCAAAATATTTGGGCACTTCTTTATCCAAAACCTTTGCATAATAAGTTGTCTGCTCCTGATAAGATAAGCATTTAATTGTCCTCCCATATTCTCAATCTCCTCCTCCAGTTCCCTCGTAGTCCTCTTCTCTATCCCGTTGAATATCAAGTGCTACAGAAATTGGGAGGTGTTCGTTGGTTTTATCTGACTCGAATTGGGATCCCGCATCGATCCAGACGCTGACGGTGGCAATTTTTGGAGGAGATAGTGGACTCCGTCGCGACTAGAATGTCGTTAGGAAGATTGGTGACTTAGGTGAGTGGGGCAGTGAGGATTGAGTCCGTTAAGGTTGGGTACGGGAAGTTGTGATGTAGGAAGCGTGGGTCCAGATCTTCTTAGGTTTTAAGCTTTTGTTTCACGGATTCGACGAATCGATTGTAAATCATGATGTTTGGGGGTGGAGGAGAGGGTGGTGGGGAGGGGGAGGTTGTGGCGACAACGGCGGAGTAGGAGAGGGTGCGAAAGGTCTGTGATGATTTGTGGGACTGACGAGCTAAGATTAGGAGGTGCCATATCTCCATGCCTGACTTTCTTCTTTCTTCTTCAGCTAGGGTTTGATAGATAGAGAAAGTATATGTTTTGTCTTTTAATTTATTTGGGAGAAATGAATTGTTTCGTTATATAGTTTACTCCTTGCGAAATATTAATAGTTAGGCCTGTGGTGCTTGGGTGATTATATGACCAAGATTTCAAATTAGGGGTTTTGAGTTCGAATCCTGCAACTGACCATATTTTTGAAGAAAAAAAAATTAGAACAGGGCCACGTCAGCTATGACGACCCCAAAATCAGAACCAATTTAACCCAATATTAGGATTAAAATTACTCTCGATCTTGTGCATTAGAAACTATTTTGATTCAGCCGTAAATCATACAAGGATGATATAACAGCTGGAAATGCGGATAATTAAAATTTTTCTTTTTTTTCCTGCGTTCCATGAATCGCGGCCTTTACGATTCCTAATATTATCATAGTACATAGGATTTACCTATATAATATTACATACATACAATCACCACAAGACATTCTAATTTTAAAATAATTATTTCCATTCATTGAATATTCAAGAAATTTATACATCTGTATCTTGTATATCATCATCATAGTATCATCTTATTCCAACTAGAGAGAACATCGTTCTCTTGCACATCTTTCAATTAATTTCATCCGTATAGTAGGCATTATTGCATTGAATCTTGAACAAGCAAAAACATTATTTTTGCAAGTTTGAGCTCGACAGCTCAGCAAATCTAACAGCTTTCATACCGCACGTAGCACATAAGTTCATGCTTAATATATATCTCAATTTAAAACAATTATAAGATTTCATGCTCAGCATAAATATCAGCTCAATATAAATAAAGTTCCACATGCTCAACATTCCATATATCACATGTTAAGTCCCATAACTCAACCAAATAGTCATAATTTGACTTTTTCAATTCATAGCGAGTAACATGTAATTTAACATCTCATATTGCTACCATAAATACACGTAATTAAAAATTGAATTCAAGTAGCACATAGGAACTGGAAGACTTGCCTTTACTGCAAAACTTTACCGCCTCTACTCGTGTTCGCGTACTCGAAATGATACTACCTTGTATTGCACCTTATGATTTGATTAGCTAGCACATCCTCATTTGGGAATAACAAAAATTCTATGTGGCTATTATATGAGTATGAGAGTCTTGGTGAATAAACCCAACAAAGGAAGACTGGGTATTGAATTTATAAGAGAAAAATTTCCTTGATCCCTTCGAAAATGGTTTGCTCTTCACTCGGATAGCTAGCACCTGCTCCTCTTATATATGACTCATCTTAATTACTTGCAGTTCCTTCTTTTAATTCACTAGGTGTCCTCATATGTTATGATATTCACCCTGCACATACTTGTTTTACAATATATATATATATATATATATATATATATATATATATATATCCTCCGTACTTATCGCGTAGAAATTATCACCCATTAAATATTGTAATGTATTATAAAAATCTTTTTCATGTCAAACGAAACTATACATTAAATAAAAATATTTTATTTAATGTATAAAATTTTTTATATTAAAATAATTTAATTCCATAAATTATTCCAATATATTTTATTTATTGCATACAACATTCCGTATTCTAGAATTATATTCTTCGTGCTAAATATTGTCTTCAACAATTTATTTATAAATATATTTTGCTTATTTAAATTTAATATACTAAGCTCACCATATTAAAATAGTTTTATAAATCATTTCAATATGTACGCATTCCTTTTTCTTTTAGATAAATTGTTTTTCACAATTTATCTTTAGTCAAAATAGATATATAATAATATATCCTCTAAATTCCTTTTCCTTCCTTAAAAATTGTTTTCAACAATTATAATAATAATATATATTGTTTTTCCATAAATGACCACATAGCACAACATTTATTCATTTATACAGTACTCTTCCCACAATATATCACAAAATAAGAATTTTATTTTATTTAATTCTTATTTTAATATTTTTCAAAAATTCGGGTCGCTACATTCTTCTCCTCTTATAAGGATTCCGTCCCCGGAATCACAATACCAAACCTTCTTATACTGTTTAAGTGATGATAAAATATATTATTTTCACATAGCCTGCCGCACATACACATATTAACATACGCATATTCATGCATCTCTAAATATTAATAACATTATGCTTCCTCATACTTATTCTTCTAATGATTAAAAGTCCAAAAATTCTCGGACTTATGCGATTTTAACCTTCATGCGACTATTTCCATCCATTCCATAATCCGGAAATCTTTGTTTACTATATTCTTCCATATCCCCTTCTTCAAAGATTCGCTCATACTTGTTGTGTTCTACGACCCATTCCCTTCTAAATAACTTCATTCTTGCTAAACTCAACTGCCAAAATAGAGTATTTCTCCACAATTGTCCAATAATTGTGAAGTAATATGAATCATTCAGGAAATGAAACGATTTGTTGAGAATGAGCTTTCGCAACATTTGTTTAGAAAATGTTTAACAGAAATGCATCTGTAAACCGTCTTGTTTATCTTGCTTGTGGACATGTAGGTGATCAGCCTATCATGCCTTATATTGATTCTTGCTGGAACGACATTCGCGTTCATCATTCGCTTTTGGCATATAAAGTATTTTCGCTAATTCATGGATGTTCTGAAATCCATACTAAACCAATTTAGTTGGATAGTTCAAAAACTTAATATTAGCAATGAAATATTCATGTCTAATCGATTCAAATGGCTTTGACACTGCTTTAATTTATTTAAAATATTGAAATTATTTTATGACACATAGTACCGTAATGTATTTAACAGTCCGTTGAGAATGCTGTCATTTTATGACTTTGTCATGCTACGTCATGCCATTGTGGGATGACGATCCATAGATCACATCCAACACTAGGTGAGACTGCATTAATGACTCCATCATTTGTCATATCTACATTATATTAATGATGCAGTGTTGAATAAAATACATTTTGATATTTTCAAATTTTGTCTAGCCGAACCAATTAGCATAGACATAAGAAACAATCGAACCTTTTAAAATTTATTGGGTCAACAATTTGACCCAATATTTATATGTATATATTTTTCTTTAAAATAGCAGAGAAACTATCTGCACGATGCCAATAAATTTCAAAATCTAACATAGCTAGAGGATTTGAGATTATCCATTTCTTTTTCATCAGCTTCAACTTTCTCCTTCGCTTCCCTATACAATCCTATCACTAATACTGAAAATAATCATCAGTTCTAAATCTATAATATTCCTATACCGTAGTATAGTTTATCAAACTTATCACACTTTATGTGTTTAGGAACTTCCTATAAAAATATGAGTTTAGGAACTTATCCTAGCAATGCGTAGTCCAAGAACCAATCAGGGACTGTCCATACGCTTAGTGATTCAAAACATATCATATGTTTATGAGTAACAAACTAGCCATAAGCATGAGTTTTAAAAACTCGCACTAATTAGTCCTATATTCTCTATTATCAAATATATAAATGAGAAAAGAATCATCTTTTCACCACATATATACCGATAGCGTGACACCGACATTTCAATGATTATCAATATGACAAACTAAGAAGTCGTTAGACCAAGCACAAAACTGTCTGTCCATACAAAGGTTTGTACAACTTAACTATCACATGAGTCCTCAATTGAAATTGCACCCATTCCTATCTTGCTCTTATCTTGATCGATACAAATTTTATTTAATTCACATTCCATCATCTTTATAACTCTTTCTGAGTTTTATTCATAATGCCTTTCCTGCATAGCATTTTGCTATAGACTTTAATTCAATCCTTCAATTGATCATTTCTATTTTTATGATTTAATAAGATCACGTAGTGATCATTCCTTATAATTTAGATCAGGTGTTCCTTGATCCTTCGGCTTTTCCAGATTCTTCTTTGAATCATTACGTATTATCTTAAAGCATTCTTTATGAATTATTTAAGATCATTTAAATCTCATTCAAGTTTTATACTTACCATTTCCTTTCTTTCCATCTATCTTGTTTACGGTTATAGCCTAGGGTACGCTTACCTAAGGATTATAACCCATAGCTTTGATACCAATTGTGACGACCCCAAAATCAGAACCAATTTAACCCAATATTAGGATTAAAATTAGTCTCGACCTTGTGCATCATAAACTATTTTGATTCAGCCGTAAATCATACAAAGATGATATAACAGTTGGAAATGCGGATAATTAAAATTTTTCTTTCTTTTCCCGCGTTCCATGAATCGCAACCTTCACGATTCCCAACATTATCATAGTACATAGGATTTACCTATATAATATTACATACATACAATCACCACAAGACATTTCCATTTTAAAATAATTATTTCCATTCATTGAATATTCAAGAAATTTATACATCTGTATCTTGTATATCATCATCATAGTATCATCTAATTCCACCTAGAGAGAACAACGTTCCCTTGCACGTCTTTCAATTCATTTCATCCAGATAGTAGGCATTATTGCATTGAATCTTGAACCTGCAAAAAGATTATTTTTGCAAGATTGAGCTCGACAGCTCAACAAATATAACAGCTTTCATGCTGCACGTAGCACATAAGTTCATGCTCAATATATATCTCAATTTAAAACAATTATAAGATTTCTTGCTCAACATAAATATCAGTTTAATATAAATAAAATTCCACATGCTCAATATTCCATATATCACATGTTGAGTTCCATAACTTAACCAAATATAGTCATAATTTGACTTTTTCAATTCATAGCGAGTAACATGTAATTCAACATCTCATATTGCTACCATGAATACAGGTAATTAAAAATTAAGCACAGCTCCTACTCCTCTTGTATATGACTCATCTTAATAATTACTTGCAGCTCCTTCTTTTAATTCACTAGGTGTCCTCATATGTTATGATATTCACCCAACTCATGCTTGTTTTACAATACATATGTATTATATATATATATATATATATATATATATATATATATATATATATATATATATATATATATATTATATCCTCCGTACTTATCGCGCAGAAATTATCACCCATTAAATATTGTAATGTATTATAAAAATCTTTTCCATGTCAAACTAAGCTATACATTAAATAAAAATATTTTATTTAATGTATAAAAATTTATTTAATTAAAATAATTTAATTCCATAAATTATTCCAATATATTTTATTTATTGCATACAACATTCCGTATTTCAGAATTATATTCTTCGTGCTAAACATTGTCTTCAACAATTTATTTATAAATATATTTTGATTATTTAAATTTAATATACTAAGCTCACCATATTAAAATAGTTTTATAAATCATTTTAATATGTACGCATTCCTTTTTCTTTTAGATAAATTGTTTTTCACAATTTATCTTTAGTCAAAATAGATATATAATAATATATCCTCTAAATTCCTTTTCCTTCCTTAAAAATTGTTTTCAACAATTATAATAATACTATATATTATTTTTCCATAAATGACCACATAGCACAACATTTATTCATTTATACAGTACTCTTCCTACAATATATCACATAATAAGAATTTTATTTTATTTAATTCTTATTTTAATATTTCCCGTAAACTCGGGTCGCTACATCAGCTCTTACACTTGGAAAAAATGCCCACGTCAGATCTGCAACGTAGGCGCTCAACGCCCATATGTGGCGTCCTGGAGCTCAAAATCCAATTTTTTTAATAGAAAGGAGCTCAATTTGCGTTGACCAACAAAAAAAGGCTCAATACCCAAAAACTACTAAAGTTCAGTGGTCGACTTTGCATTTTACCCTTTAATAAGGTGATAGTGCTTGAGGACTATATTAATATATACTTTCTTTTTATTCTTTTTTTTGAATGTCCATTTAATCTATTACAATAATTTATCTTAATTTAGGGAGAACTTAAGGGGAGGGGTATAGATAGAGGAGAGGATAATTTACTGTCTTCAATCACGTTGTTGCCTTTTAAACATATGTTTGTTGAACTTTTTATTTATAATCTGCTGTCAACAAGACTTGAACATTCGACCTATATATCAATAGATTTTTGGTCATAATAGTGGGTTAAGTGATCATCGATTAATATATACTCTTAAACATAGTATATAGAGATTTTTGAAAAATAATGTATATAGACTAAATGACCAAATGAGTTGTGTTTTCATATTTATATTGTTAAAATATACTTTATTCGTTCCCAAAATGATAAGCAAAGTACAATTTGTACACATATTAATAAAAATAAAAGTAGAGAAAAACAAACAAAAATGTTTCAAATTTATCTTTAGTGGTCCCACATTATCATATAAAGTGATAAGTACTTTTTGTAACACCCTAGTCCCACATCGAAAGATATGTGAAAAATTTATCTTTGTATAAGGAATTAAATTACTAACAATAGTACCTTCAATCATAACCTTTTAGGTGAGTCTGTGGTGGACTAAAATGATTTAAGAAGATATTATTAGACCAATGATTTAAGGCATTATTTGGATGGATTTAATTTTATTTGAATTGACCTGAGATTTGTTCTGGACTCGAGATTTGGCTCGAGTTGTTTCATATGGTATTGAGCTGACTCTCGAAAGCTCGGGTCGGGTCATCCGATCGGGGTAGTCGGACGTGGTGACACGAAAGCTGGTGGTATTATCCCATCCCACAATAGAGACCGGGAGGTTCGGAGGTGGGAACACGAAGTCAGCCGGTAATTATCCCACAATGGCTAGAGAGGCAAAGATCTGTAGATCGTATGTATATGTGTGATCAATTTTGACGGGGATATTAGAAATTTAAGTTGGAGAGTTTGTAACACCCTAGTCTCACATCGAAAGATATGGAAAAAATTTGTCTATGTATAAGGAATTAAATTACTAACAATAGTACATTCAGTAATAATCTTTTGAGTGAGCCTGTGGCAGGTTAAAATGATCCAAGAAGATACTATTGGGCCAGCGATTTAAGGCCTTATTTGGATTAATTTGATTCGATTCGAACTTACGATTCGACTCGAGATTTATTCTGAACTCAAGATTTAACCTGGGTTAATTGTTTCATTTTTAGTTTTTTATACTAATAGATCCCACTAAATTCAATGACATATTTACTATTTACTTTATGTACTTTATCTTATCCCAAATAAAAAAAGTTATATATACCCTTAATTATCTTTTTAGGGATGGATGGAGTATATTTAACAATATTTTTATACTTATTTCAATTACATTTCCAATTTTTAGTGACACTATAATTACTCCTTTGAAATGATCAATAGCTTTTTAATTAGTAATTACTAAATAAATAAATAAAAACTGTTATTTTCACTTTTCATAATGGCTTAAAAATACAGAATATTATATTGGGCCCTATATATGCTTTTGACGGACACCGCTGAAACATGTTTCCTTGGGATTTTCAAAAAAAGATACTAATACTACGCTACTACGAATCAACATGTACCTCATTGATCATTCTCATTCTTCACCTGTAAAATTAAAAAAATACCAGTCAAAGAGAATAAATAGAAATGGAATGCTAGTTTAGTAGGACTGTAGAATGAACAAAATTGTTTGAGCACGATTTGTATTCGTTTCATTAAAAATTTAATTTGAACTCCACTCGAAATATAAATAATTCAAATATGAGCAAATTATAAAATTCGATAAGTTACTCGAATCTCTTTAATTTATAATTTTTTATTGATAGGTCATATTCCCTCGAAAAATTCAAATTGTTCGGACTCGATTCGAGATCGTGCTCGATTCGGTAGCTTAAACTAGTCTCAATCAAACTTTATTTCATACTCAATAAATTTTGTGAATCAAATTTGAACAACTCAATACTTAACTTGATTCATTTACGGCC
This sequence comes from Panax stipuleanatus, assembly GCA_020205555.1. Taxonomy (NCBI): domain Eukaryota; kingdom Viridiplantae; phylum Streptophyta; class Magnoliopsida; order Apiales; family Araliaceae; genus Panax; species Panax stipuleanatus. The sequence continues at coordinate 10,816 of JAINUT010001816.1, read as the reverse complement.
CTATTGGCTATTGCTGAGAGTATTAATTAAGACCATTCTACAAATTATAGAGATAAAAATAGATAATGATATTAATTAGGACTTCTACAAATTATTAATGATATAAAAATAGTGACAGTGGAAATGATTGAGTAATAAAAAAATAATAAGGAAGAAATAAAGATAAAATAAATAAATAAAAAGGGATTGAAATATATAATGCTCAAATCCTTTCGATTTGGACCTAGTGTTAAAATATATGATTAGAGTAATGTTAGGAGTTATAATTTTTTTTTCTCAAATGATGTAGCATTGAATAAGATAAAATATACTTTATTATATATATAATTAATTAGAATAGATTTATTCAACCAATGTATCAATGACACATTATTTGAGACACTATACAAAATTTAAGACCCTCTAGCATTACCTAAATAATTACTACTCCATTCTATAAAAAAGTTATATTTTTTGCAAATTTTTGTTCTGGTAGAAATCTCATTTCGTTTGGTGGATTTTTTAAAAGATACATGCACTATAACATTTCAATCCTAGGGTTTAGAGGAGAATCTGGATGAGGAGCATCATAAAAAGAACTAGGACGATAAACTTATAATTTAACTTTAAAATTTATAATTTTGTAGAAGAGACCTTTTTTTTTTAATTTTAAATAAAATGATGAAAATATTACTAATGCCTTGAATTTATAAGCATGAGTATTACTAATGCTGACTTTGGACAACTTAGGGTTAGGGTAGCTCCCCAGGAGATATACTGACATTCCCACCGTTAATTAACTGGTTTATTTTTTTAGAACCTTCTCACATGTGTTAAATCTTCAAATCCGTTTATGAATTGACGTCATTTTAAAAACATCTCCATCATCTTGTAATCGTTTTGAAGGTGTTTGGTGTTTCAACATAAATCTTTATTAATTCATAACAATGACCTGACTACCCATTATAAGAAAAAGGCATTATATATATATATATATATATATATATATATATATATATATAAAAGTTCTTTTCTGATGCATACCCCTTTATTTTACATACCCTGTTTATCACTTTTAGCGACCGATCCGGAGACGACTTAGTCCGTCGCTATAGAACAGATAAACGGTTTATATGTTATGGCACAGTTCGATGCGTCGCTAAAAATTAAGCCGACGGTTCTCTGATATACGCTACAGACCGAACCGTCGCCCTGTCCGTCGCTAAAGGTGGATAGCAGAGTATGTTAAATAAAGGAGTATGAACTTGATCCTCTCCTATATATATATATATATATATATATATATATATATATATATATATATATGTATGTATGAATGTATGTACACCAATTCATTTTTCAAATTGAAAACACAGGCGAAGAAAAGGAAAAGGAAAAAAAATAATGAAAAGTGGGGGTGGGGGGAAATGTATGTTAATGAAAACAAAACTAATAGCTATACAATTTAGACATTCTAATTTTAAGAATAATGTTAATTATGACGTTTTAGATGGTTGTAAAATTTTAAATTTCATTTTCATCCCCCTTCTTTTCACTCAAGTTTCTAAGTTCCAACTAAACCATCAAAAATTTGTAAAGAGAGTTAAATTGTGAAGTAGAATACTTGTAACACTTATTCACGTCTAAACGAATTTATTGTATAAGATTATTATGGTTACTATAGCATGAGTATCAACGTCTAACCTTGTTGATCAAGATGACCCAATAATTTATTATAAGAAATTGATATTTTTACATGTTAAAATGATATTTTTACATGTTAAAATAATATTTTTACATGAGTTTTTCACATTAAAATGAGACCTACTAACTATTCATATAAGAAAGAGATTATGTGAAAATATCAGTTCCTTTTATTATACTCTTGGGACACAGATGTATTAGAGTAGTGGTTCTTCATAGTGTGATGGGTCTGGTCAAGCCCACATATCACCTAGTGGTTGCGATTGGATTGAACCTTGATTTGGACGTCAAGGATTTAAATAGGGAAGATTGTGATATTTCAATTCCGAAAAATTCTATGACATGATAATTAGATACGAGTGTTTTACAATTTTACTCATTTGTATTTTGACCTTCAATGAGAGAGGGGTAAAAATACAAATAAGTGAAATTGTAAAGTACTCATGTTTAATTTTCATGTCCAATTAAAAGAGCTCTTCAATTCCGAGTCGAAACATATGGATGTTCCTAGCATTTGTTACGAATATCGAAAAATATATGGAATGTACTATATTATACTCCTTCCGTCCTGAAATAAACGTTCTAATTGGTTTCGCCATGTTGATTAATAATTTTTTTAAATCTAAATTACCCTTTTTGGTTACTTATTAATTAAAATATTTCTTCACTTTTTTATGACCCTAATAATTACTATTTCACTTTTCTATGACCTCAATAATTATTTTTTCTTACGTCATTTAATTCTCTAAATACATTTTTTTTGTAACTCTCACATTCATAATAAGTATATTAAATAGATTATGAGGAGTAGAAAAGTAGGATAAATATAGTTACTAATATAGAAATATGATATTTATTTTAGAACATCTAAAAAAAAGAAATTAGTATATTTAATATGGGATAGAGGGAATACATAAGACTGAAGGTTACCATTAAGAGTACCAACATTATGACTTTTTGGATGGGTGGTGAGTGATTTATCATAATCATGGTGAGGGGCATATGCTAGTATAGGTAGTGGTGGGCAAAAAACCTGGTTTTTTCGGTTTTTCAAACCCGTCAGAACTGGCCGGTTCGGTACAAAAAAGTCGGTTCGGTACCGGTTTCGGTACCGAGCTTTTATGGTTCGGTAAAAACCGAACCAAATCGGTATATACCGGTTTTTTAATTTTTTATTATTAATAAATAATTAATAATAATACTAAAAATAATAATAATATTAATAAAATAATGATTATAATAATAATAAAAATATTAATATTAATAAAAATATTAAAAATAATAATAAAAAATAATAAAATATTATTTTTTCGGTTTTTTCGATAAAAACCGGTACCGAACCGGTTCCAAACCGGTAAACCGGTTCGGTATACCGGTCCTACTGGTATCGGTATCGAAATTTAGCAACTTTCGGTACCGGTCCGGTTCGGTACCAGTCCGGTAAAAACCGGTTGCCCCCCCCCCCCCCCTAAGTATAGGTATTAGATGTTTGTTTATAAAAAAGGGGTTTGAGAGATTTCCTTTTGGTGTTAATAGATCTTGGGTATGTTTTTGGGGGTGTTGTGCTGGTTATGTACTATTTCAATGGTGGTTTGTAGGGTTTAAACTGCTTTGTTAGTAGAATTTTGCATCATAGATCCAAGATGATGTTTTGATTATGACTATAAAGTTCTATAGTCTAAATCTATGATGCTTTTATCCTTATCAAGGAATGCTAGTCAATGCATAGGCTTAAATGCACTTTAAACTTTAAATTTTTTTATTTTTTACACTTTAAACCTTAATGTTTACATTGAACTTTAATGTCTTTAAATTTTATAAATTAATTTTTTTGGCCACCGGCATGTAATAATTGATCCGAATGAGAGTATTTTGTGTAATTTCACTTCAAAATATTTTTGAAAGCACATAAAATGGTAAGCACGTGGTTAGTGTGTGATGAAAAAAATAAATAGAAAAAAATAGAACCAATATAAAACGATATGTAATCTTAAAAAATTTAATTTCCCACATTAAAGAAAACCTTAAATGTCTTTGAAAATGCATAAAATTGTAGACACATGATTTGTGTATGATGAAGAAGAAAACTGAGGAAAAATTTAAGTTAATATAGACTATATATATTCTTAAAAGACTTAATTGTCCTTTTATTTTAAGTCACGTTACTTATTCAGATTAAAAAATGCTAAATTCAGTGGTCAAAAATTTTAATTTATAAATATTTAGAGACATTAAGGTTTAATGTTTTAAAGTTGAAACATTAGAGTTTAAATTATAAAAAGAGAAATTTTTTATGGTTTAAAATGTATTTATACCCCACGCTTAATGCTGGATTGTATGCTGATATGGATTATGAGTCTGGGGTTGGTAAATTTTATCATGTTGGTTGTATGTGATATGTTTTGAAAACATAATTTTTTGTAAGCCGATCCACCTCTTTTGGATTTTCCACTCACGTACTATCTAGGGTTTCAATATATTTCTTTTTTCGCTGATAAAAAATATCAAAGTGGAACTTAATTCAAGAGCCTCGATTCAATCATAATGATAAGACCTAACAGGCTTGCTAAAATTGTTACTAACCCTTATGCTGCATTTGAATCGAAGGAAGGGAATGAAAAATAGAATGAAATGGTTTTAACATATTTCAAATATATGTTTGATTGTTGATGGTGATGGATGGTGTAATATAATGGCAAAATTATTAGAGTATATTCATTCCATAATAATAGATTTTATTCTACCACCTCCCGCATAGAATAAAAATCAAGAGGATAGAATAAATTTTTATTTCATTGGAATGATTTATCCTCGAAATACACTATTTTTCATTGTACAACTCAATAACATTATTGTTGATGTGGTTGCAGTGTGGGATTGCTTACTTAGGATTAATTTGGAGAGTTAATGCCCCAAAAACCCAATCCATGCATGTACACGAGGGGGGAAAGCTAGTGATCGATCTTGGTTGGATCCAACTGGAACCTCAAATACACTATTTTTCATTTTATTCTTTCCCCCATTTCATTCCCTCATCTAAACATAGCATTAGTGTTCTGATTTTCTTGAAACACAAATCATTAGTATTTCATGAGCACCTGGGTACTGTTAGGCTCGGCCAGGTTCGTTATGTAAAACGAGACGATCAGACGAATTTGAACATATATAGTGAATATAATTAATGAGCTTATTTAAATATGCAGTTTTGTTAGAATATTTTGTTTATATCTTAGCCTTTAAGTTTAAATATCTGTATAGTCATAAGCTGCAAACTTGACTTGAAAAATAATGTTGTAGTCCAGTTGAATTCTACATTTCTAATCGTCTCATAATTCAGACAATGTTCATGTTTTTTGAATGATTTAGATTAATAACATTTATCATTTACTAGTATTACAAAAGGTATAATTTTATCTTGAATTTTAAGAATTTAACAACAAACATATTAAAATCTATGTCAAAATTTATTTATCGAACAAAAGTGGTGAACAACTCCGCTTGAGTGAATAAAGCAAAATCTGACTTGATGTAATTTAATTCGAAGCCTAGCACCCAAAAGATACATAAACTATCCGTTCGCAGCCTGAGTTGAATCTAGAGGCAGGCACTCGATTCATTTGCAGTCCTACCTTGTGTATTATTTTTTGTACTTTTCTTGATCGTCATATTCATGATATGTATTTTTCTTTCTTCTTTGAATTCATTGATTTAAATTGAACTAGAAATGCATTCAAAGTTAACTACAATCTCAAGGGATCTCAAAGATGGTCATAAATAACGGATCCGGTTAATTAGGGTGAAGTTGTCACGCACACCACACAACATTGGTAAGTTTTGTAAATTTTGCTGTATTGGGTATAGCAAAAATACGTCGTATTTTAAACTCGAGTTAGCACTCTATTTGTGGGTCAACCAGAAATTGAATATTTGCTATAACTAATGTAACAAAAAAACTAAAGACTTACGGATGATGTGTTATAACAATTTCACCATAACCAGATCTATCAATAATATTGTTTTATGAGCAATTAAGAGGCTGCACATCAGTGTATGGCAGTTGCCGGTGAAAATTCATCATGCACGATATATTAATTAAATTAAACATGCCATGGTGCATGTTTAAATGGTGAAAAAAATAATTCGTTGTGCACAAAATAGTGCTAATACTTTTTTACCCTCATTATATATATGAATATGTGTGGAAGCTCTTTTAAGTGAACTTAAACAGTACAATAATCGCAGTAATTAACCACAAACTTGTGTGGCAGGAAATTAATTATATACTCTCCTACAAGTACAAGAAGATGGTAATAAAGATCCACATATTATTTATTCATACAAAAATCGTTTTCAGGTCAATAAACTTTAAGAGTTTAGTTTTATGGAAAATGACATCCCAGATTCGTAAATCATTTTCCGTAAAACTACACATATCTTTACCCTAAAAACGTTTCTCTGGAAACAAACCAAGTTTTAAAGATAACTAATTAACATAGACAAGTTACCTATTAATTGGCTAGAAAGGAAAACCATTCATAAACATATTAACGTCCTCAAGTGTTTATGAGCCCTTTTGTTGCTTTATCCGCAATTTTTCCCTTCTTTTTAAGAGATCCATTGTCAGAAGACAAGGATGAGGATGAGGACAAAGATGAGGACGAAGACGAAGAGGATCGTTGCCTAGGAGTCACCTTGATAGGCTCAGGTATGTTTGCGCCGATCAAGTGTGGAAAATTAAGTTTAGCAGCCGAGCCATGTATTTTAAAAGCGGCTCGGTCATAAGCTAGGGCTGCATCTTCAGGTGTCTCATATGTCCCAAGCCAAACCCTTTTCCCTTTTTTGGCCGGAGACCTAATTTCAGCTGCAAACTTGCCCCATGGCCGCCGCCTTATACCTCTGTACCGACTGCGCTCTGGCACCACGCGTCCAACCGGGAACACCACTTTCTCTTTCTCTCTCTCCTCGTTGATCTCCATCTTATTAGCATCCATTTCAAGTGAGTAACCCATGTTAAGTGTTTGATTTGTGCTATTTTCTATAATTAAAAAGGGATTTAAGATCGAATCTAATGAATCCCATGGGTTAATTGCCGGAAAAAGAGCTGAAAGTTCAGAATCATCAAGAAGATGGTGTTCAATGGATCGAAGAAGGTATGAGAGGTCAGAGTCTGATGAGAGGATTTCTTGGTTCATATCTAGGGTTTGATAAATGCTTTTTGAGCTGTTTTGGCGAGTATGATTGGAAGAAGTGTCTAGGGTCTTTGAGTTTAAATACAAAATAAGAAGGGCCCAGTGGTCCCTACACCAAGTCAGTAATAGCTGACATGCTCCCACGCTATTAGTTATTTACTTATTTTCATGTCTATTCCTTTTGAAAATTAGGACATACTAGTACTTTTTTTTTATTCCCCCACTTTTTTCTATTCTTAATAACAAATTTTAATCTTAATTAGTGTAAGAAATTAAATGCTGATCATGAAAAATAATGTACAATACGAGCTAGGCAAACTTGATTAGAAAAAGTCATTTTTTTTCACAATTTTGTACAATATACTATGAATAAAATTTAAAATATGTATATACATAAGTTCTCACTTATAGATTAAAAGTGTAAATGTGATCTAACTATAATAAAAATTAAATAAATACTTCAAACATAGGAAGTAACAGTGTATATATATTTTCTCCCTTTATACTATTTATAATACAAGCTTGCAACTTGTGCGAACCCAAGTTAACTTAGTTTCTTAATTATATGTTTCTTTTGTTAAGATATCACAATCAGTTGGTTCCACTTCGAATAAATAATTAAAGAGTGAAAGACCAATATTTATGAATGGGCCCAATATATAATGATTTAAGCTTTTGGGTCAAAATGGTTTCAAACATATATTAGTGCATTGTGCACGCGCATGCAACACGCGGGCCTCTGGTTCTCCCCTAACAACTAGTATCAGAGCTACGAAAATTAATTCCATACACGTCTTCAAAAGACACACGATAATGGTGAATTCTCGATGACGGTTTGGTGAAGTTAATTCTTGATGGAGAAAAGGACCCAAAATAGTTGGCTAAGAATTGGTGTGTGGTGATTGAAGAGAATGTGTTCAAGTGAGCGGGGATTCTTGATGTGATGAACTCACTTGTGAATGGAAGATTGTTAAGATATCACAAATGAGTTGGAATCTCACATCAAAGAAATAATTAAAAGGTGAATAACTAATATACAAGAATGGGCCTAGGATCTAATAGCTTAAGCTTTTGGGCCAAGTTGGGTATCAAACATGTGTGTTAGTGTCTTGTGTATGAAAACACAACGCGTGAGCTCCCCGATTCCCCCCGACATCTTTAACGTGGTATGATATGTTCTTCCATTATTATATTTTCTTGGTGATTGAGATATCATACCTTGCTAGGGTTATGGTTTCGTGTTGGCTGAGGAGAAGTGAAATTCACGAAAAGTACGAAATTGATTGATGGATTGAAGAGGAGAGAAGAACAGGTGAACAATTACTCCAATGACTCCTGACAGAACTCTTAGGATCCCAGAACCCTATTAGGATAGCAAGGATCCAGAGAGCATTCTTGGGTTAATTCGGGTTGAGAGAGAATCTCCAAGTCTTCCAAAAGTCCAAAGGTCCCAAAACTTCCTTCTCAATGGAATGGAAGGCATATTTATAGAGTTTCTTGGAAAGTGGTCACGTGCCAGGCACATGACATAGGGGAAATTCCAAAAATACCCTTGGTCACCAAGAGTAATGCTCAGATTGTCCTGTCATTCTAACCACCAATCCAATCCCTCAATCAATTCCCAAAAATGAGTCGCATCTATGTGTCTTCTGCCTCAGGACATGTGGAAGCTTCTCTCAAGTCTTGCTTATTTATTTATAGCTCTTCCATCTTTCATTTAATCATAATGTGAACCCTAATTTGTGCATTTAATTCAATTAGGTCGTGTGAACCCTAATTTGCACTTGGGCCCACTTTTACCCCCTACGCGAGAGTCGCGATTCCGAAGAGATGATCGTGCAAGAAGACTGAATACTTCGAGCTTCTGAATGATCTTTAAGGCTCAATTTTGGAAATCAAATATTTCCTTTTTATTCAGGAATCAAATATTTTCGAAATCCTCCCTTTTTGGGAATAAAATCAAATCGTTTCTATATTTAAAAAATAATATTTTTATATATTTCTATTTAGAAGCAAAATCAAATCTACTTCTACTTTGGAAAACAGATTGAATCCTTCCCTTAATATGAATAGGATGACTGCTTCCTTTTCTGATGCAAGCATACTTGGAAATATATATAGGAGAATGATCCATAACAAGCATTTGCTTTGGGCACTATTCCAGCAAACGCATCTTACACCGTTAATCCAGATATTCAATGGCCCAAAAAGATTTTTTTTTTTACTGGCCGCAAGTAGGAGTAGCGGCCAGAGATTTGTTTTTTTCTTGCTGCTAGAGGGAGTAGCGGCCAGAAGAAATGTCTAAAATACCCATACTTAGTTAGATTTAAATAGTTTCAATGTATAAAATAGTTGTATAAATAATTTCCTATGTAATAAAAATTAACATTATCACCTATATATAATGTATTTATTTCTATAAATAATTTTTATAAATATTAAATTTTAAAATTATTAATTATATTCAATATATTTATTTGTATGAATAATTTCTTAAGTAATGAAAATTAACATTATCAACTATATATAATGTATTTATTTCTATAAATAATTTTTATAAATATTAAAATTTCAAAATATTAATTATATTCAATTATTATTTGTATGAATAATTTCTTAAGTAATAATTTTTAATGTATCTATATTTTAATAATTATTCAATGTAATTATTTATACAAATATCATTGAATATAATTAATAATTTTAAATTTTAATATTTATAGAAATAAATACATTATATATAGTTGATAATGTTAGTTTTTATTACATAATAAATTATTTATACAACTATTTTATACATTAAAATATTTAAATCTAACTAAGATGGGGGTATTTTAGACATTTCTCTTGGCCTTTACTTTCTTTAGCGGCCAACAATTTTTTTTTCTGGCGCTACTTCTACTTGCGGCCAGTAAAAAATAATTCTTTTTGGGCCATTAGATATCTGGATTAACGATGTAAGATGCGTTTGCTAGAATAGTACCCATAGCAAACGCTTGCTATGGATCATTCCCCATATATATATATATATATATATATATATATATATATATATATATATATATATATATATATATATATATATATATATATCTTCCAAGTTGCTCATGCTTCTCTTTTTATCTTGTTTCCACTTGGAATTTTCTTTCCTCCTAAAAGTCGAAAAATCGTCAAGGAAGGCATCAAGCAAACATTCTTCAATCTAGGTAAAAGGTGAGGAAAAGGACCCTTCCCTATAGGGTCAAACCTTAGGGGTTGAACCTTATAGGGTCGAAACCTAGGAGGGTACCCGAACCCTAAGAGTTCCATCCATTCCTCTCGTCTTCACTTTCTTTCTCTTTTCTTGTTTATTTGAATGCTTCTTTTTGCATTTCTCTTGATTTGCTTCATCTATTTTTCTTTTCAGGAAATTGTAATCTTCCTTTTCCGGGCCATCTCACCTTAGCAAGGATTTTGGCTTTCTTCTGGATATTCTCAAAGAAAGGTTATATTTTATTTGCGGCGGAGAGAGCAATCATTTCTGAGCGGTTGATTTATTGAGCAAAGAAATATTAAAGGTACAATGGGATGACTCCCTAGGTGGCCGAACTCTATAGGGGGTCGAACCCTATGGGGGGGGAGCTTTATTTTTTCCGTTCTTCCTTTATTCTTCCATTTGAATGGTTTCTTTTGTTTGTGCTTTTTCTTGCTTCCACTTTCAGGTAACTCTGATCTTTCTTTTGTTTTTCAAGCCACATTACCTTGATTATATCTTTGTTTTTTTCCTAGTATCATAAAGAAAGATTGGCATTTTTTGGACAAACCGCGAAGGAAAAAATGCTCCTCTATGGAGGAAAAAATGCTCCTCAGCGGGACCACCCTAGGTGGCTGAACCTTAGGGGGCCAAACCCTAGAGGGTACGAACCTTAGGAGGCGGAATCAACAAACGAAGGAAACAAACAAGT